>VYXC01013169.1:144827-214787 GCA_013397175.1 Platysteira castanea
TGAAGTAATGAAAAACTCACATTTTGCCATGTTGTCTAAATGAGCTTTCTTCACGAGCACAGCCATCTTCCGAGTTCTTCAGGGATGAGGGAGGATATGACTGAGTCCTTCTCCAAACGATTTGTGCCTTATTGGGTAAGGGAATAACACTGGAATACTGTTAACAGCCAGCAAATCTGCACTCAATACAAGGCATCAGCCTGACCATCTCTACATTACACCCCAAAAAATCGTTACATGAACATTTGGCACTAAATAAGTACATCCAGTAGTAGGAAATCTGTATTTTTGGCAGAAGAGAAACACAAAGCTAAACGGTTTGAAGCCAAAGATAGGTAAAGTCACTCTAGGAGAAACACATATATTTGAAGTGGGGGTGATTAATCACTGAGACAATCTAGCTCCAAGTATGACAGGGTCACTGGCACTTGACACATTAAACATGGAAATGAGATCCCTGGAGATGGAACTGCAGAGCTGTGGGCCCACAGACAAACACTCTATCAGTGCTCTTCCTCCTCTTCAGTGTAGACAACAATGTAGTGTGACTCTGTCTGCTCTTGGCAGCTGCAGCACAGTAACTCCAAGATTTCTTTATTTCTCTCTTGGTTTGAGCACATTTTAGTAACATATGTCTGTCATTTGGGTCCCAAATGACAAATATCATTTAATAATTACTGCATAAGGCCTAAGTCAATTAATTTTGTTAAGATTGTACAACATGTTGGTGATGTGACAGACCAAATAAACCAGTACTACTATCAATATGGCAGGGTCAAATCAACTAGGGGATTCCAAACTGGGATTCAGAAACTCCACTGGAGTGGGGTAAAAGTCCAGAAGAGAGAGATTCAGATTTAAACATGGCTGAAGTGTTCTCGTATGATTAAAAGAAGAAATATTACAGAGTTTAGTGTCAGTGTGAGAAAAGAGTTCAGTAGTTTAAAAGAAGCTCTGTGATAGTCTTCGTCACAGATACACTGAGACAGAGGGGTGGCACTACTTGGAATCTGGACTTGCAACCAGCAAAAAGACCATTAAAAACTCCTGTTTATAGAAAATAATCACAGAACTACCCTTTATGTCTCAGTTCAGCAAAAATACAATCCTTTGATATGAAGATTTTGGAACTGAAGTATGGAGAAAGCTTAGATTTGTTTTTTATCAAAGGTGTAAAATATTGAAAATTTAGAAGACCATCAATGGCCCTGTCATAAAAACATGAGGACTGCAAGAATAAGCTTTATTAATAACACAGAAATAGAAGGCATCAGAAAATCAGAAGGTTGGGTATCCTAGATGACAAATCAGATGACTCTCAAATTTCAGTAACAGAGGTGAAATAAAATCCAGCAATACACATTGAAGAGTCATGCATGTGTGGATTAATAAAAAATAATTATGCTATGAGAAGATGTTTCTAAATTTGAAAAATGGTAACAAAGAAAAGATTTGAATGCCATTGTCATAAAGACTATTATAAACTGCCAGTATAACAGGACTGAAAAAGTAAAATGTGATCTTCCAAAGTACCAGGAGAAATAGTTCTTCTAAAAGAATAGCATCACTCACTAGGTGTTAATTTAATACCAGCAACTCATGCTGAGAAAAAGATGAATTTGTTACATAGGAAGTGCAAAGAAAAGCTATGGACTGACCTGGGGAACAGGAAACACAGCACATGACAGGAGAGTAAAATAGCTTGGCTTGTTTATAGTGGTAAGATAAAGGCTTTAGGAGGTCAGAAATGTTGTCTATAAGATGCTATTAGAGAAACAGACACTGACACCACGTACACTGGTAAACTACACTGTTCCAGAGCATCAGTTTGCTCTACTCCTTAACTACCTGAGTAGTGTAAACACAGTTAATAAAAAAGAGTGAATAGGAAGCATTGTTCTCATTCAATAATTTTCATGATGCTCAAATTACAAAGGTACACATGAAGGAGCCATAATAACATCATGTTTAGCTAAAGAAACCAAGTCTTGGCAAAAGTAATGCAAGGGTGGTGGCAGGAAGGGCAGAGGGGCGGAATATATCTGTGAAGCCACTGGTTGCCTTATTCAACTCTTCCTTCTCCTCCTTGAGCAAGAAACAAATCTTCAACATACCACAACCTAATTTTTCAGAAAATCACCAACTAGGTCTTACTTTTGGTTTCTTTGCCAAAAACGATCCATTGTGATTATGGTTTAGTGGGACGGTTAATTTTCTGAACAAAACAATGAGCCAGTTTCAACTTGGAAATAACACCAGGGGTCAACATCCATCACAAAAGCAAAATGTCAGGAAGACTGAAGTTTTCATGATACTTGAGTGTCATTGAAGGAGAAAAGTGTAAAACCAGGATAATTTACTCTTTTTTTAAAGTCCTAGTGGTCAAACAGAAGCCAGGGCTGATGGATTACATGCTCACAACTCCTCATCTACCTGGGACACACCAGCAATGTTTTCAACAAGATTCAACTTCTGTTGTCTAGACTGGCACTACCAGATACATCTGAGAGAGCTCCCCTGCATCTGTCAAAAGTAGCAATAAGAAAGAAATATACATATGGGAAATATGTGAAACTAGCAGTGTCATGAACTTTGTTGCCAAGACACAAGCAAAGCTGCAGAGCAACCAACGATGATGTATTATAATTTGTAAAATGTAACTTTATGCCCTGTACTGATTGCTTTTTATCATCCTTCTTATCAGTTGCTTTTTACTTCTGTTGCTAATCAGACTTCTCTACTTGATGAAGAATGATCTAAATCTTCACATTTTGGTCATGCAATGAAGTTGAAGGAAGGCCTGCATGCTGTGTTTTAAGGGAGTCCTATTACTCTCATTAAATTATTTAACGAAGATTTTATGACAGCATTTCCTTCAATGCTTAAGCATTGAGAACAAGAGTAGATTCTCTCTGATAAAGTTACCAAGGGATTTGTTACATCATTGGTTTGTCTCATATGCTCTGCTCGCAGCAGATGCTGACCCCTGCAGTCATAAATGCAACCCAACAACAGAATAGTGATTCAAGTTTCCTTTTTAATGAGACAGAGGAAAGCATCATTTCATTGCACGCTGCAGGCCTGACAGTCAGTGGGGATGCAGCTTCTCACTTGCTGAAAGTCCCTTTTAATGGGAGACATGAGAGTAAAAGAAGCCAAACTAGACACTGATATTGACATCAACATCGACATTGACATTGACCTCTCAATCTTATGCAAGAAACATGATCATTTTCCAAAGACTTCCTATTTATAACCTCCAACTATATGCAACCCCAAATAGGCTACACACTATGCAACAGAAATCCAGAGAATTCCACGACTGCACCTTAATGAACATACAGTTTTTCAACTGCGGTGGCTAATTAAAAAAAAAAATAGTCACTTGTACCTATTTTGTAGAAATCTAGAAATTTTGTGTCTTGGATGGTCATGCAACATATTTTGTATGCTGTTGGCTATTTAGTTTGCCTGCAACATCAATATGTATCATTCACACTTCTGGCACATGAATTCACTCACACAACTCTTCTCATCGCTCTTCAGGTTAATAATCTAGCCTTGAAATTAAGTGGAAAGTCTCGTTTTTGCTAATCTTCCACCCTAGTTACTCAAACCAGCGATGACTGTTAACGTTCTACAGCTCCACAAACCAGGTCTATTTAATCACTCACACAGTTTGACTTTTAAAGATTCTCAACAATTGACACATACACTTATCCACAATCCATTTCACATCCATGACTGCACAGACCTTCCCAAGAGCCTCCTTCTCTGAAGGAGAAAGTGCAGCTTGATTACAAGCCACCTCTGTATTTTATTTCAACAGTGAAAGTTGGCAGGTTGGGGGCGAGCTGCTTGAGTTTATAGCCACAAGCTGGCAAACACTGGAGAAGGTGAAGTGCTAAATCACTCCACCTTCTCCTTGCATCCTGGATGCCTGCCCTAGCAAAAATAACTTTGGGAGCACTCCCCTGGTACAGAAGGAGCCAGCAAGACGTTTATGAGGTGGGATAATTCAGAGGGCAGGCTAAAAGAATAGAAACCAATAAAAATAAAAATCTTTTTCCCAGCCCTAACCAATTCCTTGATCTGCTTCAACGTATAGCTACATGAACAGTCCTGTCACATAAAAGAAGAAGAAACAGAGCTTCAGCTTGTGTAAACAGTGTTGCATCTGAGCATCAAGAAAAAGATAAAAACCACAACTGAACAACCAGCTGAAAAATAAGAAATGGAAAAAACTATATTCTCAAAAACTGGGGAAAATTTGCTCTGTGCAAGACACTGCCACCAGCTCACTATAGGGATTGAGTCTAAATATTGTTCAAAGGCATGCTTGCCCAAAAATGAATTTAATTTTTAATAGAGCAGCCAGGAATAGAAAAGCACATGAGATTGTAAACAAGCTGCTGAGGTGATGGAGTTTGAAGATGTTCCCTCACATTTTAAATTCACCTTAACTACAGAACGGAAATTCATCAATGACACCTGGCATCCAGTGAAGGCCTTTAGGCCATAAAAATAAATTTGTTACAACTCTTGCTTTTTTTCACATCAGCCATGAAGTGCTGTTGACCAGATCTAATTGCCACTGTGACAAAATAAACAAAAGTGAAATGAAGGAGCCGAAGGATATGTGAGAATCTCTGTACACAGCTCCAGGATTTTGTTTTACCCTATATTTGAGATAAAACACAGTACAAAAGAGTCACTCAATACTTTTAAAGTCACATACAGGGATATCATTCAGAGGTCTGCCCAATAACATGTTAGCACTTCAGGTTAAAGAAAGCTTTGTGTCAAGAAGAGCATGCTAAGCACAGGTGACAGAATGAGGTTCATTCCTGATTATCTTCACTTGCGTTTTTCTCTAAACTCACAGTTCAGAAGTTATTTCAGCAGAAAAATAGTTGGAAAGAGCATTTTCAGAAAATTAAACAGGGTACTTGGGAATGAAATCCACAAAAGGATTAAAGCAGCTGCTCTGCCTTTGCGTCTCAGTTTTGCTTGTACTTGACACTCATTGCACCTCCTTGTCATAGAAGACAATTCAAAGTAAAGCTGTGCTGTATTCAAACAATAATTACAGCAACGACCACCACAAAACCAGCACAATTCCTATCTGGAATCCCTTCTGCTAGTCTGGAACACACTAACAGAAGTGGGCGAAGCAATACCTTTGAAAAAGGTTAAAGGCCCAAGAGGAATTTGTTCACAAAACCATGACTTGCAGCCAAAAGCAGTGTCCCTCGGGTCAGTACTGGGGCCAGTACTGTTCAGCATCTTTGTCAGTGACACGGACTGTGGGATCAAGTGCACCCTCAGCAAATTTGCTGACAGCTCCAACTGCGTGGTGCAGTCAACACACTGGAGGGAAGCAATTTCACCCAGAGGGACCTTGGTAGGCTTGAGAGTGGCCCAATTCAAAACTCACGAAGTTCAACAAGGGCAAGTGCCAGGTCCTACACCTGGGTCGTGGAAGTCCCGAGAACACTAACAGGTTGGGCAGAGAAGTGACTGAGAGCAGACCTGCAGAGAAAGACTTGGGTGTGATGGTTGATGACTAACTCAACATGTGCTGGCAGTGAGCCTTCACAGCCCAGAAAGCCAAGGAAATCCTGGGCTGCATCCAAAGGAGCATGGCCAGCAGGTGAAAGGAGGTTATTCTTTCCCTCTTCTCTGCTCTGGTGAGACCCTACCTGGCTTATAGTTCTGCTGTCCCTGACATGAGGACACAAAACTCGTGGAGCAAGTCCAGACGAGGGCCACAAGGTTGATGAGGATGGGAGCACCTGCTCTGTGAGCTCAGGCTGAGAAAGTTGGAACTGCTCAGCCTGGAGAAGATTGAGTGGAGACCTCAGGGTAACACTCCAGTATCTGAAGGGAGCCTAAAGGGAAGTGGGAGAGGGACTCTTCATTACAAACTGTAGTGATGGGACAATAAGTACTGGATACAAATTGAAAGGGGTGAAATTAAGTTAGATATTAGGTAGAAATGTTTTACTGTGAGGGTGGTGAGACACTGGAACAGGCTGCCCAGGAAGCTTGTGGATACCCCATACCCAGCAGTATTCAAAGCCAAGCGGGATAAGGCCTTGAGCAACTTGGTCTAGGGGTGCCTCCCTGCCCCTGGCAGCGGGGGTTGGGACTAGATGATCTTTAGGGTCACCCCTCAACATTCCGTGACTCCGCCATCCTGTGACACCCAGGGCTGAGGCGACACCCGTGCTGATGCTGACGCGACTCGCGCGCACCCTCCCCACCGCAGGGCGCGCCCCTCACAGCGCACGCGCCGTAACGGCTGCCCGAAGGGACTGGGGGAACGGACACGCGCCGCCCCGCGCACGCGCGGCAGCTCCTCCTCCCAGCCCGGCCGCGAGGGCCGCGCGCGCCACTGCGTGACGCGCTTGCGTCAGACGCAGCCTCGTCCCGAGGCGGGGCGGGGCCAAGGGGTAACGGCGCGACTTTTCAAAATGTCGGCGGGGGGGACGCGGAGCGGCCGCCGCCGGGCCCGGGAGCGAGCGGAGCTGCGCCGGGGCGGACGGCCCGGGGCGCCCTAATGGGCAACCGCGGCCCAGGCCCTCGGCACGACCGGTAGCGGGACCTGAGGAAGAGCGGCCGGCGCCATGGCGACCTGCATCGGCGAGAGGATAGAGGTGCGGCGCGCAGCCCCTCCCCCGTCCGTCGGGGCCGCGGGGCGTGGAGGGTCCGGGCGCGGGCTCGTCCCGCTCCCGGCGGGTGTTTGTGGGAGCGCGATTCCTCCCGCGTCTTCGCCCCGTCCCCACGTGTTTGTGGGGAGCGGCGGCTCCGCGGCCGCTGCCATGGCAGCTGGGGGAGGGTGTATCCCGCGTCCCGGGAGCCGCGGCGGGAGACGCGGCGGGAAGGCGGCCGGGCCGCGCCGCCCCGGGCAGCGGCAGCGCCAGTGCGACCCGGGGATCGCGGTGCCGGCAGGAGGATGCAGCGGGGGTGGCTGTGCGGCCCCGCCGGCTCCAGCTGCCGTGCCCCGGAGAGCTCCCTCAAGGTACCCCCGGGCCGCGTCGGGGTTTGCCCGGATCTCGGGGGTGTGTGGGCTCCCCAGCCCTGGTGGGAGGGTCCGCATCGGGAGAGGCGCTCCGAAGCCTGACTGACAAAGCCCCGGGCTAACAAGGCTGGTTTGTTCGTGTTGCAGGATTTCAAGGTGGGGAACCTCCTGGGGAAGGGCTCCTTCGCAGGGGTCTACAGAGCAGTATCCCTGAAAACCGGCCTGGAAGTGGCCATCAAAATGGTAAGGCAGCCGGCCAGGGAAGTACCCGTCTCCCAGGAGACCAAATGCAGAGTTGCAACAGGTTGGGGTTGTGCAGTTAAGCATTGATGTTTGAGTTGAATGTTTATATATAACAGACATTAAGTTTGGGACCCGATCCTGAAAGATGCACCACAACCAAATTGACTTGGTAATTAATAGAAATGCTTTTTAGTGTTGACCATATTTAGCCTATCTGCCTGGCAAAATCAAGTTTAGGTTTCTCTGCTTAAGTATTTCAGAAGAACATTAATTGGTATTAGTTAATAACATTAGCACCTGACTACTTGCAGCTGTGGTGTTCCTCCAATTATCTGTTATGCTTGTTCATTACAAGAATATATCAAGTAAATTATGGGAAAACTTGCTTATATTTAAAATTTTTCAGGCAAATATGAACTGAACATCTAAATTATGCTTTGATCCACTTACAGATAGACAAAAAAGCCATGCACAAAGTTGGAATGGTACAGAGGGTTCAGAATGAGGTGAAAATACATTGCCAGCTAAAGCATCCTTCTATACTCGAGGTAAGAATCGTGGGGTTTGTAGAGAGGGCTGTGTATGTGACGCTGCATAGTTTACAAAATGGAATTTCATTTTTTCCTTGTTTTATGTTCCAGCTTTATAACTATTTTGAAGATAGCAACTATGTATACTTGATACTTGAGATGTGTCACAATGGTGAAATGAGCAGATATATAAAGAACAGAAAGAAACCCTTTTCAGAAGATGAAGGTGAGATTTCCTTTTGTTCTGTGGAGCCTTCTGCATTAATGTTTTGGTTCACTCAATAAACATTTAATTCTAGAGGAAGAGTATTTAAAACTGCCATCATAGTTTCTATACCTCAAAATCATCTTGTAAGTGATCATCTAGAGATTAATTATTATTGTGCATATATTCACTTGAGTTTCTATATACATCTGTTTCTGTTTGTGCTATTTGGAGTATAAAAAAATTGCGATCTTAGAAGGCAAAGGTAGATAGGAGGTAGAGCTTACCTTTTTACTTAGAATTGTGTTGAAATGTGGGTCAAGACTGGGAAGGGGAAAGAAGAAGCAAAACTGGCAACTTCTGCCTCTACTGCTTCCAGACTCACCTCACTGCTCACCTCATGCTCAGTTCTTCCAGCTTACCTGCTTCTCTGTCAGTTTCTAATCTAATTCCGTGAAACTACTATAGATATGGATTTTTGGGACCCAGGCCACAGGACCAGATTAAAGGGGTACTGCTATACAGGCATCATCTGTTTAACTTGAGTCTATTCTAGCAAAAAGGATCATCTGGTGGTTCTCTCAGTTCTAAAATCTGATAAACCACTGACATGGATAAAGCAGCCTTGTCCTTTGAGGAGTGGTTTCTCCTAGTGTTTGTTACCAGTCATGCCCTCTGAAGAAAGGAAGTAAATTTTTTGCTCTAGAAAGAATGATTCCTAAAATTGCCGTAACTGCAACATTGCAATAAATGATGCTGTTTTAGCCTGGATGAGGTTTTGTTATTCCTGCTGTAAGCTGTAACTCTTGGATATTCCCTGAATTTCTAGTGTAATAGGACAGAAAGACTGTCCCAATATCATGAACTTAGAAGTTTTCAAGCAATTGCAATACTATTAGGCTTGCAAGTTTGCTAATGATAAAACAAATATAATCCAAATTGTCTTGTATATTTTATAATCTGCACATAATAAAACTGCTTGACATTTGTGTATTTGCTGTTTCCAATAGTGATAAGCAACTTAGTTCTAATTCTTAAGCACCTAATTTTAAAAAGTTTGGGCCAATTGAAAATATTCCAGTCCTGTTTCCTGCATTGCATAAGTTTTCATGAACTTAGAACACAGCTGTGCCATTTTGCATAAAGTAGAAAGCAGAAACTTAGTTCCAATTTCACTAGCTTGACATGTAAACACCTATGTAACATTCTTTTTATTAAAAATTTAAAAAAAAAGCCAGAAGAAGCAAGACCAATAGGAGACTTAAAGCTGAGTTATTTTCAGAGCTATGATTTCAAATATAAGACTGCAGCACCTGATTTTGTTTTGACAGCACGACACTTCTTGCATCAGATTATCACGGGTATGCTGTACCTCCATTCCCATGGAATACTGCACCGGGACCTCACCCTCTCCAATATCTTACTCACCAATAACATGAATGTCAAGATTGCTGATTTTGGATTGGCGACTCAGCTGAAGATGCCTCATGAGAAGCATTACACCATGTGTGGAACTCCGAATTACATTTCTCCAGAGATAGCCACAAGGAGCCCACACGGACTGGAATCTGACGTGTGGTCTCTGGGCTGTATGTTTTACACTCTTCTCATTGGAAAGCCACCTTTTGACACGGACACGGTCAGGAACACGCTGAATAAAGTGGTGTTGGCAGATTATGAAATGCCAGCCTTTCTGTCAAGAGAGGCACAGGACCTCATACACAGGTTACTGCGCAAAAACCCGGCAGATCGCCTGAGTCTTTCCTCAGTGTTGGATCATCCTTTCATGTCCAGGGGTAGCTCTGCACGGAGCAGAGATTTGGGAACCTCAGAAGATTCCATGGACAGTGGAAATGCCACCATCTCTACAACCTTCACAGGCTCTTCCAGCATCAGTACCAGTGGTTGCTTGAAGGAAAAGAAGAAGCTGCTGGTTGGACAGCCACTCCCAAATAAAATTACTTTTTTTCCTACAAACAAGAATTCCAGTAATAATTCATCGGGAGACGGAAGTGGTTCTTTCCGACAGTGGGGAATTCAGGGAAAGGAAATTGGCATAAGTGGCAGGGGAAGAACCGTGCAGCCTGCTGAGGAGAGGCCACATTCCCGCTACCTCCGAAGAGCTCACTCCTCAGACAGGTCTGGCACATCCCACAGCCAGACTCAAGTCATATCCAACATCGTTGATCGATGTCACTCTTTGGAAGTGCTTTCCGAGCCTAAAGTAGGAGCAAGGGAACACACAGAATACTTTTCACCTGCCAACAGCTATACTGATATAGGAGAAATATTTAAGGAGAAGACTTCTAGTACTTCTGGTTCTTTTGAAGAGCAGATATCTCCACCTGTGAAAGATCAACCACAGTAAGAATCAGTTTTTATTCAGATGAAATTTAGAGCTGGTATTGTCCTTAACTCCTTCTTTCCACGTGCAGCAAGTTGAGCATTTCTTTCCCCACAGTAATTGTAGTAGAGAGCCTTGCAATTGTTCTTTGTAGAAGAGACAGATGAGGGGAGAAGGCATTCAAATTGCAATTTACTCACATCTTTACTTGCTGATCTCTTTAGCTGATTTTTCCCCCTATGCTTAGAGAAGATAAAACAAAAATGTAGTGAAGATTGAGTAATAGATTACAAAAGTGGTGTACCAGAAAGGGAAGTGGCAATCATAGGTAATTATCTAGAATTTAGTTCTGTACTTAGTTGTAGCTTCTGTGTGAAAATTATGGCTTCTTTCTATAGACTTTACATCAGCAGAATATCTAAAGTACCATTTTTTGTTTTAATATAAGGACTTCCATACCTTAGTTCCTGCCTTTCTCTCCACATTAAGAAGTGGCATAATTTCCTATATTTTCTCTTTGCAAATCAGTTCAAGGAAAAGACAAACAAGCACTTTTCCCTGTAGAAAAAGTAAATTGAGTAAGAAGTTTTTCTTGACTGTTCTCAAGTGTTTGACGTAAGCAAAGTTCAGTGAGCATGTCCATTCTTTCTAGTTTGAGAAATGTTTGATGAATCAAAAATTTATGCAAATGTTAATGTAATGCTTACTTTTGTTCCCCATGACTTCAAAAAGCCATGCTGAATGTAAACATGAGCAAATATTAATGTGAGTGTGGGGATTGACTTAATGGTTACCACTTTTTTACATAGTTGATTATAGGAAAGCCTCTTGCATCTGGAGTTAGCTTGCACAGCAATCCTAACTGCAAGGTCCTAATACCTAAATTAGATGTTTTATATTCTGTGGTTTTGGGCTGGTTTTGGTGGTGAGTGAGTCCTTGCCAATGGTCATAATCATCACAAAAAGAAAATGCGGACAGGTACAGGCTATGGAGATAAAAAACCTCACAGGAGCTTAGTGTGAATTTACAGCAGATCAGTGACCCTGCAGTAACTGGTTTTGTGTGTATTCTTTATCCTTCAACATGTGGATTATATCTTGAGTTCACCTGTGGCTACATATGTCATCACCTAAAAAGCTGGTAAAAATCTTTATAATTTCTGGGATTGACTGTATTTTATAGACATTCAAATTATTTTGGGTGGTAGAATTGGCATCTTTCAGCTGCATGTTTGTTGTGCTGAGTGACAGTTGGGTCATGGGTGTCATGTCATCACTGTGTCTTCTCCAAGGCTGGAGGATTATGAGCCAGATGTAAGAGCAGCAAATGCTGGCAGCATGATCATAGCTTTTCATTCCATTTGGAAACCATTTTATTTTTTTAGGCTTTACCCCTTGAAAAAGAAACATGTTCTGTTCTGCATAGAGCTACAAAATGCCACCTGCATTTCCTAAATGTTTTAAGTGTTGTGGTTTCTGCAGCTGTAGCATTATAACTTTTGTTTTGCAAGTGTCTTTGATGCAATCTTGATTACATATGTAACTTTTATTTTGTAGCTCAAATTATCTGTGCCCAGTGAAGCCCCAGGTTGGTTTGTTAGAGCAGAAGTCCCAAGCTGAGACAATGCAGCAGTGGCTTGGAAGCATGCAACCAAACGGTGTGTTACTCATCAGTTGGGTATTTTTGCCCTCAAGTTAGTGACCTGTAATAGTTTCTGTGGGATTTTCTGGGTTTTTTTTATTTCTTTGTACATTGAATTTGAATATTTAGTTTCCTAAAACAAGCTCGTTGTTTTCTACTAGTATTTTAGCAAAAAACCACCAAAAACAAAGAGAAAACCAGAATTTTAGACCCTGACATCATTACTCAGTTGTGTAAATGTGTAACTGTAAATATATGACAAAATATTAGCAGGTGACTTGAAAGCCCTGTTAATTTAGTTGTGCAAATTCAACTGAATAAGAGAAGACGGGACTTCAGTGAATAAGAAAGAGAATAAGGCTGCAGAAGGATGGGTGGAGGGAAGGACAAAAGACACAGAAGGGAAGGAGGTGTTCTTTGCTGTGCATCATATTACATCATTAACAAATAATGTAAGTTAATCATAAAAATAAACCACAAATCTATTCTCGCATGTTTTGGTTTGATATTACTGGACTCCTTCCCTTCCTGTCTACAGGGAATTGGAATCAGAGAACATATGGTCTGAATAATCCTATTTAAGTTTTGGTCCCTTCTCAACTGTTCAGCCACACGGCAGAAGGAGCACAATAGTGATGTGGGTGAGGTGAAAGTTGATCAAGGGTTTAAATATCAAAACTAGGGAAGGAGTTGTAGGAAGGTTAAATATAAAAATAGGTATTTAAAAAAAATAAATGCAAGGCTTTTAAAAATAAAACAAGGGATGTGGAGTATGCATTTAACATTTAGAGTACCAAAACTTCCAGCTGATGGTAAAACCCTAGTTAGATTAACTGGAACTTATATGAAATTTGCAACTAGTGATTATCTGAATGGCAAATAAACTGTCTTTCAACTAATTAAACTTAATTCTTGTGTAAGAATCTACTTGAAATCTTAGTATTTTGTTTGTAAAGGATTTAAAAAAATTATTTGATGTAAAAAAACTGAAGACTATCATAACTGAAATATAGGAACAGCTTATTTTAATTAGCACTGGAATTTTGCTAGCACTGGTATTGATGGTAGTAAAAGGCATGATGATTTGGACTGAGGATTAGAGAAATCCCATTATTCCCTTAATTAAGCCTTCTAAGATGATCTCTTGATAAGGTTTTGAAATTATAATAGAATTTCTTCCTTCTGGCTATGACTCTTTGAATTTACAATGTCCCTTTCTGATGCCTTCAGTTCCTCTGAGACCACCTGCAGACCTGACTGGCAAGAGTAATGCTCATGGAGGTTTCCGGTACCATCTGGATGTGCAGGATGCACCAAGAAATGCATGGAACACCTTAAAAGATATGAGGAATCACGATGCATCTGGTGACTGTCCACATTCTTTAAACCAGAGAAACCCAAAGAAATGCATCCCTGGAGTTCTCTGCAAAGAGAAAATTCAACCATCCCCTACCTGTGGCCTTTGGTCAACTCCAGAACAAAACCAAACTTGGGGCCAAGAACCATCAGCACACCAGAAACCTACACTGCGAAGTGTTGTGTCACCTCTCACTGCTCACAGGCTGAAACCCATCAGGCAAAAAACCAAAAATGCAGTGGTATGTATCAGTTCCAAAAATGGGAACAATTGAAGTGCTTAACTTAGTGTGACTGTCTCTTGAACATCACTTGGTAAACTAGAAACATATGTTTTTAGGAAACTTAATCTAGAATAATTTAAAATCATATTAATAAGATGCATCTTAGTTTTTGTATAAATACTTAAAACATAATGGAGCAGACCTATCTGTATTTGATTTGTCACTTAAAAAGCCACACCCTCAGTGACCAAATATCCTTCAGTCATCTTGAAGTGCTCTGTTTTAATAGCACTAATAACAAAAGTTACTCTAAGAAGCATTTATAAGTTTGAAGTGCTTTTAAGGAAAAAGAAATGCATTTATTAAAGCATTCGTGGAAAATGTAAAATCTTACCTTTTGCAGAAAGTAAAGGTCTTTTTGTTTAACTCATATATTTAATATATTTTAGGTGAGCATTCTAGATACTGGGGAAGTGTGCATGGAGTTTCTGAAAGAACATCGTTCACAGGAACTTGTGAAAGAAGTTCTCAGAATATCTTGTGATGGAAATATGGTGAGTATGTTTTTGATTTCCTCACTGTTGTATAAAGGGTTCAGAGTTCATTTAGAGCTGCTTTTTTCTTTTTAAGTGATTATTTCTTTTGAAATCCAATGTTTATATATGCACAGCTGTAAACTTTCCCCCTCCATAATAAAGCCATATAATATAGGGAGCAAGCAATTATTTCAGAGAAAAATTGGATTTGACTTTTGGAATAGGTGAAGTATTGCTGAAAAAGTGCTGCTTTTAAATAATTACTTAGAGGAATAGAGATTTCATCGTATATCCCAGTAATTAATTAAAATGTGACTTATTTCCATACCTGTTAAAAGTGCAGAGTGCTGTAATAGGTTGCAACTTCACACAATTTTTGTTCCCTTTTTGTAGATTGCAGTATATCATCCAAATGAAGGAAGAGGTTTCCTTCTTGATGACCGACCTCCTGCTCCTCCTGAAGGCATCTGCACATATAATTTTGACAACTTGCCAGGTAACCTGAAATCTATTTTAAAATTATGATGATTGATGTGATATTTTAAGTGAATCTTGTGACTTTATCCTTTTAGCTATTACTTTTCAGATAGCTCTGAGGTAAAACTCCTCTCAGAATTAGATCCAAACTACAGTATGACTGGAAACTGTTTTGAAACTTCACAGGAAAGTGTAACTGTTTTGATTCCACAGGTTTTGATTCCTTTTATATGGAAGCTTTAAGGCCTCACCCCTTTACAATGTAGCCTACTAAAATTAAAGCTCTTGTAATCTTTTCCTCATTCATACTGGGACCTGTTGGTGGAAATAAATCAGTTTCTTTAAACATACTTAAATATTACTCACAACCTTAAGCTATCAAATACATAATTTAAATTACTTCTCTTCAAGCACAGTGTTTAATTTGCTAACTTCTAAAAGTTTTTTTTATTCTCATTTTTAGAAAAGTACTGGAAAAAATACCAGTATGCAGCTAAGTTTGTGCAGTTGGTGAGAACAAAAACCCCCAAAGTGACATTCTATACAAGATATGCCAAGTGCATGTTGATGGAAAATTCACCCCCTGCAGATGTTGAAATTTGTTTTTATGATGGTATGTATTCATTTTTACAGTTATGCAAATAGGTAAATCATAATTTTAGAGCTGCACTAAAATATTGCCTAACACTACAACCACCACTCTAGTTTGAAGAAAATAGTGCACTATAAACAGTTTTTTGGCCACTTTGCCTTTATTCTAGCACTTGTAGATTAGTTGATTCTTTAATTCCTTACTGATCCCTTGTTCAGGAACTATATGTTGCAAAAGTGTCACTTGAATTATACTTTGTTTTTATTCATGAGCTCTTCTTTACATCTACCTTTGATAGTTAACTTAATGAAAGGCCTGTCCCTGCTCCAAGCTTTCCATGGTTAACTGGTATTTTATACAGCTCACACTGAAAGGGTTCACATTTTCTTGCAGGAGCAAAGATACATAAGACAGCTGGTATAACTCGTGTGATTGAAAAGTCAGGGAAATCCTTCACTTTGAAAGGAGAAAGTGAAGCAGGATTGAAGAAGGAAATCCAGGCTTATATGGATCATGCAAATGAGGTAAGGTGTTTTACAGAGACCTTTTCCAGTGCAAAGCAGCACCCTGAAAATTCAGCTTCCCTTTCACAAATCGGCTTCCAGTGTTGCTTTTCATGGTTTCATTGCTCTATTAAGGAGGGAGGATGGTGTTTTTTGGAAGAGCAAATATCAGTGTAGAGGTAACAGTTACAGTGTCTCACAACCAAAACTGACAGAAAAGTTCTCACTAGTGTGTAAAACAGGTTTGCCTGTCTCGTGAAAGGATTAAACAGAACAGATGAAGCTGCTTTATACAACTTGAAAAATTCAGTACCATTGCAATTTCCTTGTGTGGGCTCACCTGCCACACTAAACATGTATGAAATATTTATACAGTTCTCAATTTCAAACTTTAATAAATCCCTTCTCATTTCAGGGACATCGTATATGCCTTGCACTGGAATCTGCTGTTTTGGAAGAAGAAAAAAGGAGTGGAAGTGTTCCATTTTTTCCAATAATTGTTGGAAGGTAATATCTTTCAGTTCAAAGTACTGATGTATTTGAATATTTATTGAATACTTATGTATTTGAACTGAAAATGAGTTCTGCAGAAGTGTTCTGCCATCAGGTGCGCTTTGGACAGTCCATGGTAAAATGAAGGAAGAGCTCAGTCTCCTCACTTGTTGCTTTAGTCCCTTTTGGACAGACTTGTTCCCAGTTTTTCTTATTATTTTTCCAGAAAACCTGGTAATACTGAATCACCACAGGCTGTAGCACCTCCACTGTTGGACAGGACAAACTATTCAGAAGAGGTTGTGGCATTGGATAGAAATAAAGCTGCCAGCTCTACTCCAGTTCAGATTCCAAACTGTGCTCCTGTAAGTACACAAGGACATACCATTCAGACTACTCTCCCATATTGCTGTTTTACTTGAATTAATGGAATTATATTTGTATGGACATAGGCTTTTATTAGCCATTTGTGAGCTTATTGCCTAGAAATGTTAACTTTGATTTCAACTAACTTTTGATAACTGGATTTAACATCATCTGAAAAATCAGAATACTTCAAAACTTTACTACAAATGCCTCCTGAGAAGAGAGTTTGAAAGTTGCTTACTTGTGTTAGACAGCAGAGTCTTCAATCTGGGAGCTCTGATGTGCCCTCAGTGTATAACAAATGGTATGCCAAAGGTTATTGGTATTGAGGCTGTTGTTCTGAAATAATCAAGTGTTAGTGTGTATATAAAAAAAAGGGCAAATGAAAATATACATAACCAGTAAGGCTTTGTGAGCAATTTCATCTGGTTTGTTTAAAAGGCCCACCAGGCTTTGGTTCCTGATAAATCTGGAACCAAATCTTAGCTGACTGAATTATATTGGGATCTTGGCACACTGCACTGTAAACTTTGTTGAATGTACATCAGTCTACATTTGTTGGATCTGCATGTCTGGTTGTGTAGCTCATGTCCCTAGTACAGATTCTGACCATTTCCACCTGACTGAAGTGAACCTGACAACAAAAAGTTGTGTCCCTGTAGGGTTTTTATACGGTAATGCTGTTAAATGAAGCATGGAGGCTAAATCTTTCTGTATACATGAACAGGTGGTAATTGACCCCCACAGCTGGTACCTTATCAGGAGGATTAATGCCAAGGCTGTTAATTCTGTGCATCTCTGGGTTTTAGGTGGTGTCCCATGAAAAAACGACATTTCTGACTAACACTGTTGAAAAGACGTGCTCCTCTGTTCCTCAAAGGGAATGCAGTCCAAATTCAGCCCAACTTGTCAAATCTGTTTTTGTGAAAAATGTTGGTTGGGCTTCTCAGGTGAGAAATTAATAAAGGAGACATGTCTATTCTTTTTTCCTATTAAATTTGAGAGATGTATTTTTAAGTCATTAACTTTAAACTTGGTTTGTGAGGAAACATTCAGTTGTGCACTACAGTTAAAATCTAAAATTTGTATGGGGAAAGCTGCTTCTAAATAAATGTCTTAGATAAATACCATGGTGAACTACGTAAGTAGAAGAAACAAAAATCTTCTTCAGTATCTCAGTTACTACAATTTTCCTGTGGCTATTATCGCCTATTTCAGTGTCTTTTGTCATTTATATTTGACTCTAGTAAACAATTGAAAATGTTAAACTTCTCTGTTCACTATTATAGGTGCAAAGGTGTCATGAAAAAGCAAAAACTTTGTCACAAGTTTTTAATAGATACGTACCAGATCTATACAAGAGAAATGCATCTTCCTGTGCAACAGGAAAAGCTGTTTCCTTGCAAAGCCATTTTCCCTCTGCTTTTCTGTTGGATAATCTTTAGGTTTAAAAATTTGTTCTTGGCAATCCAGATAAAGTAAGCTTCCTGTCCTAACAGGAGAAGTTATCTTTATATATATATATATATCCTTTAAATTGTGTATAGCTGTGAACTTTCACAAATGGGCCTCTTTTTAGTGTTTGGCCCTTTATAAATATTCCTTAGGAGTGGTTAAGCTAAAGGTAATTCTTTATTTTGCTGATATTGACAAGGATAACTAAAGCCAAGAATCTGAAACCTGAGGAAATCTGCATGAGACCACTTCCTCCAAAGTAATATCCATGCAATCTTAATCTTTAAAAGACTGACCAAAATACCTAAGTCCCTTCAGCAATTTTGAAAAACTTTCAGCTTCCAGTATTAGAAAAGTTCTAGGTGTGGAATTTTGTGTTTCTTATGCTCAAACCATAATGTAACTTCTCTTGTCAGCTGACCAGTGGGGCCGTATGGGTTCAGTTCAATGATGGATCCCAGCTGGTAGCCCAAGCAGGTGTCTCTTCCATCACTTACACTTCTCCAGATGGCCAAACAACCAGGTGAGTCTTTTCCTGCCATAAAAACAGTCCAGGTTACTCAGTACAAGGCTGCTGTACATTAGGTAACTTCATAGCCACTATTGATTTTGGTTTGTAAATATTAAACCTTAGTTTTGCCATCACTTCCCACTTGATTAGCTTATGTAAGCTTAATAAATAAAGAGAAGCACCCATAGCTCTGACTGAACTCTGGATAACAAATGAATAAAACAAACTGGGCATGCATCTACTCGGTCTCCAGAGTACAGCCACTATTCATGCATATTATTAAAAACAGGGAGGGCGAGAAAAGTAATGTTTTGAAATACCTATATTGTCATGAAATAAAACAAATTATTTAAGCATCTCAATTTTTCTATGCTGTTTTGCCTCTCTAGATATGGAGAAGATGATAAGTTGCCAGAATACATCAAAGAGAAGCTGCACTGTCTGTCTTCTATTCTTGTAATGTTTACCAATCCAGCTGGTCCTCACTGATTAAAGAAAACCGGGTGTCACAGCATAAAAGCTTAATAAACTCACTCACTGACTTCCCAGTAAAGTGACTGATCTTACTCAGCTTATGCAGAAATTCTTCCAAGATCTCGTAAAAAGTTAGGAAGGGGAGGGTTGCTCTGTTTATGTGTAGCAAATTGTGTGTGAAGTATCATACAAAACATACTTTTCATTAAAGTGATGGATAAAGTCGCTCAAGCAAAACTTCAAGCAATTCAGTTCTTGACTGCATTAAGTCTTTGGAAATTATCTGAATCTGCTGTATTTTTTTTCTTACTCCACTGCTTACTCAGTGCCAACAATCAAGGAAAATGCATCTGTTCTGTTCAAGTATTTGTATTTGTAAATAACGTATATTTTTATGTCTTACAAGTAATATATGTAAATATGTATATGTTTTATAACTCTGTTTTTATTTTTTGTAGCAGCAGCTTAAAACTTCCCTGCACAAGCATGGTATACAGAAAAAAAAATAAATGCAGTGGTAGTTGTCTGGATCTATTTATTTGTTTCATGGTCAAGTGATGGTTAAAGGGTAGGAATTAATAACTTTAGGTAGTTTTACCTTGTTTTACACCTTGAGTAATACTTACAGCAACTGAAGTAGCATTAACAGTGGCTTTTCTCCTAAGCATTTTGCTTCAAGTGTGCTAACACTCTTGGTGGTGCTTGTGTCTGTACTTAAATACTCTATGACTTCCTTATTAGGCAGGAAAAGGGCTTAAATGGAGTGGGATCCAAAATGGTGTTGGAGCGGGGACGATGAAGAGTTTCAGAGGAGCCGGGGCCAAGCACAGCTCAATGATTCAAACCAGTTCTCCTTATTCAGCTACTGTTTAAAAGATGGAACTTCCATTATTTTGTCCTGTCCAAATCAAGGAAATAGCTTGCAAATAAAGAATTTAGCATTAGGAACATCAAGAAAGATATACAAGTAGCACTAATTATGAATTAGCATATAAAAGTGAAGTCATTTTTCACAACATTTTGTGATTCTGTAGCAGGAAAGCCCATGAGGGAATAAAACTTTTGTATCCCCTTTAGTCAGTACTGAAAAAATCATCTTTTACTTCAGTAGTCTCTTAGTGTTTGAACAATTGAATACATAGGAATACATAATTACATTTATTAAATTCAATAAGCATCAAATAGTAGGGACATTAGACAGCAGCCACAACTCTCATACTGGAGTTATTCCAGAGGTTTTTTCCCCAGTAGCACTAAAACAGCTAAACAAACCTGTACAGATGAGCTTAGGCCCCATTATGAAGGACAATCACAGTCTCACTTTTTAAAATAAAGTCTGAATGACTAAAACAGTGTAAATTCCTGTTTCTTATACCCTAATATCAGAAAAAATAGAAGTCTACAGATAATAGTGAACACTTAGGAGACAGTTTTCTCCTTCCACTTAATTACCACCACTGCTCAGCACAGTACGTTCATTCTCACCAAGGACGAAAGTGTAAACTATCATGCTTAGACTTTTTTCTTGTAGTTAAGAAAAGCTGTGCATATTTCAACTCTGCAGGTTATCTTTCTTGCTACAAAAAGGCATTCAGCAAAACAGTAGTGGAAAAATTGCACATATGGTTCACTGTAGTTCAAGTAACAGCTGCTGAGACTGATTTTCAATGGCTGTTGATCAACCTAAAGACCCAAACCCCACACCAACTACCTGTGTGGAGGGCACCTACCTTCCTCTATGTTTCTTTCACCTGTCATTTGAAATCCTGGAGGAGATGTAACAGGTTCCAGAACCAGATGGTCTGTATTAATCAGTGCTTACAAGCCAACAAACCCAGCATCAGAAGGTTTGCTTAAGTAGTGGTGTCTCCACACAAAGTGCATGCAGCTCAACTAATCTTGTAGTTACAAAAGAGTTACTAATCCTGATTCACAGAATCAAGATAATATTTTTTTACTTCTTTCTGGAAAGGATGCATGTGACCTTCACAGCTGCATTCAGTGCACATATGCCTCATTTAAACTGTACACACTTCAACTGTGCCATTGTATTGCTCTAACACATCCTTCCTCTGCTGCTAGAAAAGCAGAACACAAAAGCCAACTGCAGCAGGGATGACCAGGTATTAGGGTATGACCAAGTTAAGTGTTCTATCAGTGTGTAAGTACAGGTGTACAGTTGTTGGCACACAGCCAGCACGGTCAGTGGTTACGTACTCCTCATTAAAAAGCAGTAATAAACTTAAGTATTACTTCTGCTTGGTTTTACTCTTTGGGTTGTTTTTATTTTAATACCTATTTAGCAATTCTCTTCCTGCATCCTCCCATATCTGACAGAAAATGCAATTAGTCTCTTGTATACTATCTCCAAGAGTAAGAGAGAGGCTACAACTACTGCACAGATCAAGCTGAATGCCCAGCGTGGCCCCAGGTGAGTGTAGATTTGGCTCACAAAAACAGGCCCAAGGATCCGTGCTCCACTTCCAGAGGCAGTCAACCATCCCATGTAGACACCCTGCAGCAGATCAAAAGCTTATGTAAGTGACACAGGAATTATTTGGCCTGCCATTAATTCCAACCCATTAGCCTAACTAGAAAATTTAGATGTATTTAAACAACCACTTATCTTTCTTAACTCATAAGACACTGATTACTTTGTTTCCAAGAGTACTGCTCAGCCTCTCTAAGCATTAATTCCAAGGCTCCACTCGAAAGTACTCTACCAGTTTCTAACAAAATGCATTCTGTCTGAAAGCATTTTGTCTCTTTCACCACAATAGAACATGAAAAAAATGGGGAAAAGGGGAATAAAATCTTTTGTTAAGCAATAATATAAGTTTGCTATAGTGTTTCACTACTAAAAAATACCAATACTGGAGGTCTAGTAGCATTTGTAGTCTTTATATATAAACTTAGTAAGAGGAACATTATTCTGTACTGGTATTCCAAATATATAATTGGTAGTTATAAAAAAGACTTTGCCGAAACAGTCATGAGACTTTCACATTGTAAGATTTGCATAAATAGCACAAGCCTTGCTTTGTAATTGCTCTAGAGACTTGCCTTGGATTTAAAAAAAAGATTGGTGTTCTTTCTGCTTTCAGAACTGCCAAGTTCTGCCCTGCTTAAAACACACAATTATTTTGCTGATGACAAAAGGAATTTTCACCAGCTCCCTCATTTTAACAAAGTCTCGCAGAGCAAATGAAGTGAACCATTTAGTGCTTACCTGAGGCTTTGGTCCTAGGACTTTTGAGTATAAAGTGTAAGACATGACATTACAAACAGGATAGCCCAACCCTATGAGCACATCAGAGCTGATGTACTGGGCCAGGTAGATCATAGGAGTATTCAGGCACCAGGACTGTGTGATAGGGCAGCCCCCAGGTTCTGCTGTGTGGTTGGATGGCAGCTGCATCTCTTGCAAACTCCAGAAAGGCATTAACATTTCAGTGGGGGCTGTTCTGGGAATGGAGTTGTTCTTTATTTCTGTAAAAATAAGTTATTTGTATCATTCAGAACAAAAGTGTAATAAAAGGCTTTCAAAAGAACAGTACAAAGGTGGTCTAGTAAGACTTGAACCATACCTTGCCACTGGATATTTGGTAGTTTCTTCCCCCAAGGCAGTAAGATAAAGAATCCAACCAAAACAATCAGTAAACCTGCATGGAGTATGGCACGCTCACCAGTCCTACCAAACAATGAAATTGCAGTTAAATGTATCGTTTAATTAATGTAAAATTTAGGTAGCTGTTAATGACATAGCCCATTAGTTTGTGGAAATTGTATCAGACCAAAACACCAGCAAAAAAAGTTACAAAATCACAGTAACTTAAAACCTGCTTTTTTTGTCATTCAAAGGTAAAAGACAGTCAAATAAGGGGGTTATGTTAACAGAATAAAGAACAACCACAACATCCAGGCTGTGCCAAAATTTGAGGTATTTCATTGTCATAGTAAACCCAGATTCATTACCAAGTAAAAGACTTAAAAACAGATTTGGCCTTGCCATAAAACTTTTCACCCTTAGCCAACATAAGTAACACAATTCCAAAAACTTACTTTTTTGATAACGTTTTAACCACCATGAAAACAATAACTGATTCAATGCCAACCACACTAAGGATTATTCCATTATAAAAAACAGCTTCTTTCCTGGTCCAGGAATACATGTCCATCGTCAGTGGAGTAGCTATACTGAAATGACAGAACAAAAATGCAGTAATCATAAAAAGCTTCTTCCATACATTAATTTCCATACATGTATTGTCCCAAACATCAGTGCACTACACCAGCCATACTCTGAAGCATCATTCATTTATTTCTGATAGTTCAGACAGAGTTAAAACCAAGCCAGCGTAATAGAGATAGAAAAAAAATCAGACCCTGTGAGAAGAAAAATAATAAACTTTAAATACTACCTCAGTTTTAGCAACCGAGCAGTCTCTAAAACCTCAGTTTTCTAAAAATAATGCAACTATGACACAGCCATATTGTAAAACAAATTTTAGCTACATTAGAGCTCAAAAAACTTGCAGAATAAATCTTACCTCCTCAAAGTGTTTTAAAAGTTAAAAAAATGAAGGGCACTTAAGCCAGAGATAATGTTATTATGTTTTACTTTTTTTCTTACACACAGAAAATTTGGGAGTAAATAACATACCTCTTTAGGCTGAAAAAACCCCAGTCATATAAACCAGTGTATTTCAGAATACAATTGCATTAACACTGTCAAACAATTGTTTTAATCATTACTGAAATAAGGGATTCACTGAAGCTCTTGGAGCTAATCAAAACCATACTAAGAAATCACACAAAACTAAAATAAAAAATATAGAACAAGATACTCAACTGAAAACATGTTTCCTCTGAAGATTTTAGGTAGCCCAAATTAAACTACTTTTTTTTTGAACATTCAAAAAAAGTTGAGGATATGGGTTTGCCTCCATTCAAAAGCTTTTACATTAATGTGTCCTATACCACAAACTGTACAGATTTTTAGTTATTACTGACCTTTAATTCATGACTCTGTATCAGTACACATCAACTTGATTGCCTATGGTTTTGGACTTCTACTTAGGAAGTTAGGAAGATGAGTGGAAGAGAAAAGCCTCTACATGCCCCCCACCCTGTCTAACTACTCTACATGTCTGAGTATTTTGAGAGAAAATAGACAAACTTACGTTTCAAAGACAGCAAACACAAACAGGATGACAAAGAAGAGAATATTGAGTGCTACCACAGCAACGTGGTCAATGCTTCCTTCTGTGTTCTGATCCAGAACATCACTTCCTGCAGCAACACAAAAGAATTACCTGAACTGCACACTTGAGCTTTTTCTCATATCATCACAAATTACAAACAGTAATGATTCCTTTAGTCTTCTAAGTGTTTAGCATGCAAGTTGGTGGGCAGCTAGGCAGTTATACTTTGAGAATCAAAGTATAAAGTTTTTAAATCAAAATGGAATTGTTGAAATTTCAATTCCATTGACAATTAGAGAAAATTATTCCCAAACTGGTTACACCTTCTGTTTTCCCAGTGAGTCCTGAGTGACAGCAAAATAAGCAAACGGCTTTAAATATCTTAACAATGGAAATCAAACCGTTCTCTTCAAAGGTCAAAATTACACAGCAGATGAAAATCTGATTGCAGGACAAAAATACGGAAGTATCCATACAATTTTAATTTTTTTTCTTCTTTGCTACCAGACAGCACCATGGACACAACATGACAAATGAAGCAATTTCTGGACCAGCTAGAGAGAGATGTAGCCTGTTTACCACATCAACTTCCCAGTGCATCAGACTTAAGAATACTTCTAAATGCTTCTATGTAATAAGAGAGTACTTCAAAATTAGAATCACAGAATAAGTTTTCAAAGAAACACTGGTACCTTCTCCATCAGAATTGATACTTTTGCACTGCCGTCCCATGTCATCCACTCGGTGCTCCCTAGAAATTTAGAACTTTTTTCATTAATACAAATATTTATTTGATGTACTATTGAGTCGAGTTTCTGTTAAAATAATTGTAAATGGTATCATCTATATGATAATTATTTGCAGCTCCTTTAAACATCATCTACCAAGTTCACATCTGACTACAGTGCATACCATCCTATTTAAGAAAGGAAACATTCTAGTGGGATAATATCACATATCCAGATGTGTCTGCACCAATGGGATAATGCATAAAAATCCCCACTGAGATTCTTAAAGGAAAGACACAAACAGTGAGATCCCTACAGGCAAGCCAACCTTATTCCTCCTCAGAGAAAAAACATGGGCAGCAACCACCAACACTAAAACTATATCAAGGCTAATAGTCTAACACCTTTAACTTTTTAAATAAGTTTACATTCTAACCACAACATCACCAAGATTCATTTATGAGCATAATAAAAATGCAGGTATTAAAGAAGGTAGAAGCACTGAAAAAATAAATAACAACTTAGAGTTTTAGCACTCCAGATTTCAGGTTTACTACTCCTCCTGCTGAGCAGCGTATTATTTGCTACAAGTCACCCACAAGAACAAGGTAGGATATTTAATTTTTTTTTACTTGATTACCTGAATATGGCAAAGATGAGAATAATATTAATAACTCCTAGGAGGGCTCCAAATAAAACTGGTGCTGTGTACATGTTCAGCTGAAGACAAAGAAATTTCCATGTTACTCCTTCTTCTCCAATAAGGGTAAAACATGTCTGAAAAACTTAAAAACATCAATGTACTGTGAATTTTTGAGAATCATTAAGAAAATATTAGAACATATGTAGAGCATATAAGACTGGATAAGCAAAATTATTCTAATTGCCAAGTAAAATTTAAGTATTATACCTGTCAAATCTTTTACATTTTGAGACTCATACTGTAAATAAACAAAATGGATACTAGTGAAATCTCAGCTAGCCAGAAAACTACGTGGTTACATACAAATACACTGTATAAATAACATCATGAAACTTATAGAACTGAATTCTTAGTGTACCACTGGTAAATTTTCTTGGCAGACAGACAATATTACTTTTTTCCTCTTGCGCCTATATGGAAAACCTTGGTCCTGGGGCTGGATTATCCCTCATGCTAAGGGCAAACTAGAGAGAAAAGATGCAGCAGGGGAGGTTTAAATTAAACTTTTAATTGGTGTAGAGCAATTGGACAAGAATGTTTCATTTATATTGGCTTACAGCAGTATAGATGAGTGGATCCCATTTATTCAACTGTGATATCATTGGCAAACTATGCCTTGAAATCCCCTACATAGAGCTGCTGAGGGTTCCTACTTCCACGACCCAATTTCAACCTAATAAGAGAAGTGAGAAAGGAAGATATGCTTTACCTGGCCCTAATATGAAGCCAACAGCTTGGCAGGCACTGGTATTGGCCATGGCACTCGTTCTTTCCGTCAGAGAAGTGGCACCCGCAATATACGATCGAACTACAGCCACATTTCCTTCAAAAAAACCCCAAAATCAAGCAAGTGTTCATGTAAATACCAAGTAGTATTGTTAAACTGTTGAGTGACATCTATTTTAGGGGTTTGTTTCTTATTTTTCAAGAAAATAAAACCCAGCACTCCCTCTAGTATTTTTACACAACAAGATAATCACACAATTTTGTGACAAACCACTACTGGCCAACTCTTTGCTTTGCTAAATATTAATTTATCATTCACATAAAGGTAAATCTGGTACTAAAATATAACGTTAACCATCTTACATGAGACACAAAATGTAATAATTTCCAGAAATGTAAATTCTGCTGTGGTTACCTGCTCCAAACCCCACGAGAGCACGTGCAGTCAGCATGTAGTACTTGTTGTGGGAATGGGGCACGTGGACGTAGGCATAGAGACAATTTGCAGCTACTGAAATAGCAGTGGAAATGACCAGAGGTTCTCTCCTGGGCCTGTAGTTGGACCACAAGCCAAAGAGGGGAGAGGCAACCATTTGGCCAATGCTGTAAGAAGCTATAATCCAGCCCAAGAAACTCGCATCCGCTGTCGGATCAATCTGCAGGAACACATGAATCGGTTCTGTGGGTAAAGCATTGATGGGAGTGTTTTATACCACCAGTAACACCCTTTTAGAATCAGTACCTGGGATACCAAGGAGACTGTACTGTAATGCTTTGCCTGGGGCAATAAACCTTGGCTCACTCTCTCCAGCAATGCACCAAACCAATAAAATATGCTTGCTTCCAAACCTGGGAATGGCTCACTTGCAGCAAACTCCAAGAGTTCGTGTACAGCACTGCTGATGTTCTGGGCTAGAGGCAGAACTTCAGCAGTATGGCAGGCACTCTCCATGCCAGGAGTCACTTCCACTGTCTCTGCACATGCCCGAATCTGTCCTGATTTACACAGCTGGTAATGCATTTTCTTTTCTTCTGCAAGAATTCTACACCAGCCTCACTTTCAATGACACCTCTAGGTCCCTGCCCAGGGTATCTCCTTCCAAATTTGCATTTGAAACTGCCTTTCTGCAGTTCCAAGGGCAGTAAAATCCTGGTGCAGATTAAATTAAAGTTTTAGAGACTTTTATGGTGCTTTTAAGATCACAACTAAGAGGTGAAAACCCCCCAGAGAAACCAAAATCACTATACAGGAGCAATGGCAATCCCCTGTTAGGAATATCAAGATCTATGTGCAACAATGACATTTACAGAGCAACTTCTACCTCCCATTTCCTCTTTTTTTTTTTTTTTTGGCCAAAATGCAGACAAGTCTTGCGTATTATATTTTAATAATCAGATTTCTATTGATTCACTGTCCAAGAAATCATGATCTTGGAAAACCAAACATTTCCAGATTATGATAGGCCTTTGCCAATTCAGGAAAAAACCTGACAGATTTTGCAAGAAGTAATAAAAGCTGTCCAAGTGGATGGCAGAACAAAAGTCTCTTAAAGCCACACATATCCCTTTATTTTTTCTTTTCCTAAATAAAATGCCAAGTTTTGCATTACCTACTTTCTGAGCAGGAGTTTTCTGTTCTTACTAATTAAAAAACAAACATATTTACAAACCTTTTGGAGATATGGCCACACAGACATAATTACAATTGAGAAACCTGTAACACAGTAAAAAGAGAAGTTATTTTATTTGCCATTTTTATCAGTAGTTTTCTTTCCTGAAACCATTAGTACAAGTTCATCCTGATGCTTCTAAGTGTATTATAGTCTAAACCTGTGCATTTCCTGGTCTTTTTATGGAGTGGTAATTCCTCCTATCAGGAGGGACTGTTTTTAAAAGATCACCTTAGAGATGCATACACACTAAACAAAAAAACTCCTATGTTGTCCTCCCAGTGGAAAGACAAGGTCCTTCAAGTAAAAAGAATTGCTTGATATACTGACATATCTCATTAGTCAAAGAATTAGTCAAAGAAATTTTAAGTCATTTAAAAAAAAAGAGTTACTGAAGTATCCTATCAACTTCAAGATAATTTCTAGGCCCACAGAAAATTATCACAGATCAAAAATCAACAGAATCCTTGTTTCCAGGGGGAGTTATTTAGGAATAAAATTTCAATCTGTTCTGCAACGGAAATGCAAAGTTCACTTGGAGAAAAAGTTTTGATACATATTTTGAAATAGACAGCATACACTGCCATCAAGATCTTACCTCTTAAGAACTCCACATTATTTCTGTTTTCATTCCCCAGAAGTTTCACTTTGGATGACAAAAGTGTGACCTTTGTTTTGTTTGGTTCTGAGCAATAACCTCACCTTGCCACTACCTTTTGCCACTACTAAACTATTAAGGAGACATAAACCACACGTCATTTTGTGTGAAACCAGTTTTACTACTTATCTCATTAGATGTAACTGTGTTTGATTTGCTACTCATATATTCTCTATTGAAGAATTAAACAATGCACCATTTTTTGAGGTTAGAACAGTAGCATTAAAGAAGCTCTGTAGTTGAAACCTAGAAAACCCTGTAATTTTCAAACCAAAGTATATTCATTAAAGAAATGACATCGAATTCCATGTGTTTACTCACCTACACTACTGAGAAACATTGTCAGGTACATGATCCAGATGGATCGCCATCTGCTCTTAAAATGTTCCCGTGTTTCCACAACATCCCTGTTTTTAAACCAAAAAGAGAGAAAGAAATCATTATCTGATTCTCTTCTGGTTGCTCCCACATGACCCTGAAAACATTTTTCACCAACCTCTCAATACAGTTGTGTAACTTGCTAAGCAGGAGTGGATTTCTGCTCAGCAAAGACTATAAAGAATTTCTTTTTAGCTGAAAAAATACTAGACTGACAAATCAAACAAAATAACAGAAATGCTATCACACACCAAATGTTACACACAGATCTTGATCAAGGGAGGTCTTCAATTCTGCAAACTCTTTGTACAGACATCATCTTTTTGGAGCATCACACATCATATAAAAGCTTTTAAAAGTGTATGTTAAACCATAAAACCCCAGACATTTCCTCACAACTGGAACTTTAAAAGAACTAAATACCTGAACAACTATTGATTTGACTAAAAGCTACAGCCAGTCTGTTCTTATGATGAGAAAATAACAATATACAAAGTAAAAGTTGTGTGTAAAAAGATACCGCTATAGATTGCAAGGGCTGAAAAAAAAGTTAAAACAGAAGTTACAAACTCAGTTACAAAGTAATCTTTATTCAAATGATGCAGACTCAGGTTATAGATGTATAGATGGTATTTTATAAACACTGTTCATGTAAGTCATACCTAGATTTAGGAATATCTGCTATTTTAAGTTCACTTAAGACACTAGTTTCGCTGTCAGAAGGGGATAAAAAACCCCAAGTGACAAACTGCTGCCGACACATGAAGGCTGCTATTAAACAGCAAGACTTCTGCCCCACATCAGTCCTGTTTGGTGTCTTTTAGGAGCTTCCCAAGCGAGCGGGTTCGTGATTTCCTAGAGTGAAGCAGCCCCCGGCCCGCTCCCGCAGCCGGGCCCGGGACGGTCCGAGACACGGGCTCCGGGCTCCGGAGCACTGGGGCGGCGGCTCGGGCCGGGACCCCCGGCTGGGCGGGGAAGGACTCGGCACCCACGGGCGGCTTCTCGGGTCACCCGCGGCGGTGACGCCCCAACTCCTGGCGCCGCCTCAGAGCGGAACCAGCCCCTACCTGCTCTCTTCCTCCTCGTCCTCATCCCCCGCCGCCTCTGCGGACCCCAGCAGAGGCTCCTGCCCTTCGGGACGGGCCTCCGGANCCTCCTCCTCCTCCTCTTCCTCTGCTCCCCGCTCCCGCCCTCCCATGTGGTGCCTCAGCACCGGCAGCGCTTCGGGTGAGCAGCGAGTGACCTTCGTGGGCCGGGCTGGGGGGTCGCCGTGCCGCACGCCCAGGGACCGGCGGTCGCGGTGCTCCCACTGAGGGCAGGAGCTGCCGCAGCTCCCCCTCACGGCATTGCCCGGTCCCGGGGGCGGGCTCGGGGCGCGGGAGGGAACTGAGGGGGCGGAGGGGCCGCGGTGTCCGTGTCCTGCCTCCCGCCGCCCCTTCCCGCGGGCGCTGGGGCAGCGCTGGGTCCCACCCGGGCGGGCTTGGAAGGGGGAATTGCAGAGATTTGGGATCGGGGGTGCCACCTGCCCGCTTCGAGTGATCGGGTCAGGCTTGCAGGGAGCTGCTCGCCACCCTGCTTTAGGCCCCGTTATTTATCCTCAGGCTCCTCTGTGTCCATCCCGTTGTGTGAAGTTATTGTGGAGCTTGTGTTTGCCTTGCCGTGACTTCTTCGTGGTTTCTTTGATTTTTAAGCAGTCATTTCTTCTCTCAGAAAAGGACCTGGCGTTAATTGTAAGAGAGGTTTTTTAAATAGAGAAGGAGGGTAGGGAAGTTGGCAACTCCGCCTTCTAAAACAGAGACTTCGTGGTTTCTTCAGGTTGGCTGCTGGGTGGGGGCTTTCTCACGTCCTTGTGTAGTATAGAAACTACACTGTAGGCCTTGAGTGAAGTCCTCATGTACTTTCCTGGGGTGTTTTTCTGGAAGCTGTTTGCACTGGATGAAAAGTGATAGCTGACCTTCTATGTGCTGGATTTTGGATGAGTTTTCGTGTCCGTTTCTATGTTTCTTCTTAATGTGCTTTTGTATCTGCTGCAGTTTCCACTCACAGCTCACAATTATGTAAAGCTTTCCGTCTTAACAATATATTAATTCAAGATTCATAACACAGATCCTGTCTCTTGGGCCACGATCAGGTCACTGCTTCCAGCTGACCTGCCTCACAGAGGGATCGGGATGTGGCATGTGTGCTGTCAAGTGGTGGAAATCAGTCTCATTCTGAAACAGCCTTTGCTGATTCTTTCATCCATTTCAAATCCTCACTGCTGAAATACTCCCGCTAATGTGAAGTTATAAGACTTCAGCCTCCAGCAGTTGAACTTGCCTTTCCTGGCAGTAAAAATGTTTGCGATTGTCCTTCCATGTAGGCATGGATGGGCAGTGACTGAAGCATGTCCTGCCCTTTTGTTACAGAGATACAATAGGGACCATCCTCCCAAATTTTTTATCTCAGTGGTATTTCTGAGAAGTTCTGTGCAGCATACTTCACATACTAGGAATATTTGTTTGTTTTACTGTTTCCTGTACTCTTTCCAGTAGTGCTTTTATCTTGATTCTGATTAATTGAAATATCCTGAGTTGCTTCAGAGTCTCCATTCCATCAATGAAGCAGAAGAGACGATGAGACAATGCTTTTGCCTCAATCAATATCACATTTAAGTATAATGTACTTGCCTAGAAAGATGTTTGGCACTCTCTTGGTGCAGCAGAGAGCTTGTCAGGCCAGACTTTGGACTCCAAGCAAAATCTACATCTTCATGTTTTTAAAACAAGAGGTCCCCACTATGACTTTCTGCTCATTTCATGCATTTATTTTTACCCTGTAGTGATTGAACCATCCTAGAGCCATTGTGGCTTTCTAGGATGCTTGCTCTAATGTTTGAGTACCTTAAATTGTCTATAATTTCTGTTTTGATAGTAATTTATTTTGCGTGTTAAAGAGTTCTCCTTTTTTCTGTATATTGGTTCTTAAATATTGGCTTTCTGGAAGTGCGGAGGAATATTTTTGTTAGTCAGACCACAATTCTAACTTGTTTTATTCAAATAAGATTATTTTTTAAAAGGCCATATTGGAGTATGGCAGCATAAATGCTTTTTGGATGAAAATAAAATTTTAAAAACCCCATAAATTAAATTATACTATTTTGGAGTGTGATGAGATTATTGAGTACATTATGGAGGGACCTGGAAATATGAGAAAATGCCTGAAATGAACTTACCAACCAAGTCTTTGATTATTAAATCTGTTGTTTTCTTAGGTGTAGACAGATCCTGGACCTTTATTTTTAATTGAGGAACCTGTATGCTGCTGACCAAGAAACCAGACTTAAATTCTCCTTTTTAGTAGTGCTTTTTTTTTTATTATTTTCTCCTTCCTCATTGGAAAAGCTCAGCAGTGGCTCCCTGTTCACTTCAGTAAGTATTGCTTTGAAAATAATACTCAGCTTGCCTAAAGTTAGATTTAGCTCTATTTGAGCTGGTGTATTTGCTGAAAGAGAAATGATCCTGGCAAGGATTTTGAGGGTGTGATTTCTTCCCTGAAGGGAGTGGGAGGAGCATTGCTTTGAAAACTGTAAGAAATGGTGAAATTGAAAGGAATTGATAAAATAACGATTAGGGTATGTATTTAAAACACCAATGAAGGCAAAAACAGTGCCTGGAACTACATTCCCTCTCTCCTCTTCCCTCTCTCCTTTTCCCTCTCTACCTCTCTCTCTCTCCTTCTTTCCATTAAGAAGATGAAGAGATGAAGTCTTCTAGTTGTTCAAACCCAAACATGGTTCAAGCTTCCATTCTGAGATGTGTTTATGACAGCCCACATTGACTGAAAAGTTTTGCTGTGGTACCTCTATAGAGAGGACAAAGATCAGTGCCACTCTGTTTTATTACTTCAGGTAAAGTACAGTTAGGACTGGTTAAAGATGTAGTTCTATGACCTGATGTGCTTCTTCAGTTGGCTAGTCATCAGTGGTGTAATGAATATCTGATTATAATTAGCTTTTTAAATTCCTACAGGTTGTATAAACTGCCTTTATATTTAGTTCAAAACAAAAAGAATTGACCTGAATATCAAGGTTTACTTTCTTAGAATACATTAGATGGCTTTTCCTTAATGCAGAAACCAGAATAAGAAACTACTTTGTGTTAAAATCAATAAATTTGCCACTCATGTCGACAATCCCTTTAACTGCCTTGTTTTTACCTCTGCTTTTTCCCAGATGACAGTGTGCTGCTAATGGGTGTAAGTAAATTAGATGTCTTGTACCGAAAGCTTCTCCTCACTAAACTTTTCATCAGAGGATGGGGAAAGCCAGAGGATCTGAAAAGGTGACTTGTTAAAAAGTAACAGCATTAACAAAATGTTACATTAAAAGGAAAAAAATAACAATCCTTGAAGTAGCAACAGTAATTGCTCTCCTGCATTTAAAATACCAAAAGTGTTTTAAGCTGGTTTTGTTCAGGAAATCATGTGTTTCTATACCAAGGAAGTTACTGAATTTAAAAGGAGTCTTAAAAGGATTTGCAAATTTTTTTCTGTTTAAAGAAGCTCTTCTCGAGAGAATGTCTATGTGTCGAACTATATTTTTCACTTTTGTTTATATGATGACATACTTCAAACAGCATCTCTGGAAGTGTTTTCTGAAAACAAAACTTGTTGAATTTCTGCAGAAGAATTGTTTCTGTTTACATTGAAGTGGCTCTTGCTATCTCTCTGTAACTTCCTAATTAGTTTTAAAAGTGTAAGATTTTATCAGAAGTTTCTCTCACAGCCCAAAGTAGTAAACTTCTTCTTTCTAGATGTCTTGAAAATAAGAAAAAAAATGGAAGTACTTCTTAATTTTTAAGAATTTGATTATTTTTATTAATTACTATTGAGACTAATACCTGGAAGCTGAGCACTTTTATTTCTTAAGTTTAAAAATGAAGTGACTATATATATATTCTGCATTGTGCAGTATTTAAATAGAAAATGATAAATCTGCATTTAATAAGCTTGCTCTTATGTATATGAAAATCAATAAAGAAAACTTTGAAAACTACTGAAATAAAATTTTGTGCACTGGATAGCAGTGGATTTTTATGGGAGCTTGTTTTTTGTTTTCAAGTTCACGTGAAATATCTGATCTGGAAATGGCACTTGGATTGCTTTGTGTGTCTGTCTTCAGTTGATTTTTCTCTTAAGTAGCAGACTTCCTGCAAAACGAGAATGTTGGCTTTGGTTGGAATAACCAAAAATGGTGGGGTTTGTTTTGATTGCAGCATTTTTGTATTCTATTCTCTGTGTGTATCCAAAATGGGATATTTTAATGTTTTCAAAACCTTCTCTCTTAAAAACTTTTGGGCTCTTGGTGAGACATGGTGAAGTTTCACTGCCCGTCTCCATCTCCCTCCAGAATTGGTGTCTCTGTACAGGGGAGCCTCTGACTGGTGCTGCTGTTCACCAGTGCAAGCTTGCCTGGGCTCTGGAGGGTGATCACCCACACCAAATGGCAATAAGGGAGTGTTGCTGGTGGTAACAGTGATATCAGCTACAGTTCCTCCTTCTTCATTCAGGGGAAAAATCCTCTCTCACCAGATCAAAAGTGGTGGGGGAAGTAGGAGGCAAGCTTGCTGGTCTGAAAAGGGGAAGAAAGTTTTGTTCTATGTGTTGCCCCTGACTTGGAAGAAGGTGAGCTGTTCCCCAGCAGCCTGGCTTCACCTCGATGAAGAAGGAAGAATACCAGCTCCTCCTGACCCCTCACACTGGCTCGTGAGAGGAGGGTTTTTATTTTCGTTTGTTAACTCATCACCGCGAAGCTCCATTATTAAATTACTATTAATTTTTTTATACTTCAGGCATTAACTGAGATTGAATGACAGACTACTCTGCCTAGGTGTAATCTGAAATTTTATGTGCGCACCCTTGATGTGATGAATGTTAATATCCTAACTCTTTGTCCTCAACTCATTAGCAAGGGTTGAAATTCTTCAGTAGAGGCAAGATTTAGCCTTAGTTAGTATCCACCTAACTATAAAAACAAGACATAAGTGCAGTATTTTTAGAGGATTTATTGTCAAACAAAACATTTCTTCGTTTAGCTTACCTTCCACACTTTCATCTCACATCTTCACCCTTACTTTCTCAGAAATACTTAATCATTTATTTTATTAAAATAAAATGCTTTGCTGTTCTGTCTAAGAAAAGCAAAGCTTATAAAGTAGAGCTATTGTTTATGTGGTGATAAACTGGATTTTCTTTCCATTTTTTGGGGTTTTCTGTGGTGTTGGGGAGGTGAACAGGTCATTCCTCTGTACTTTTCACTCAAAACTGTTCTAGTTGGTCAGGTAATGTGTGTATTTATGACCATAAGAATGAGCAAGTTATTCTTAGCATAGAGTATTTAAGGTTGAGAGGGCAAATTTGAGGGCATCAAGTCAAAATCCCTGTTCAAAACAAAGCTGACTTCTTTGTTTCTTCAAGTCACTTGGCACTTCATTCATTTGAAAGTCCCTTGAGGATAAAAATCATTTATAATTTCCCTGGGCTATTTTCCCATGTGCTTAACTGTGAAAGCAATCTTTCACTTTGCTCCAGTAGAGATTTCTTACACTGCAACACACGACCATTGCCTCTTCAGTATTCATATCCTTCAGTAATCTTGTCATCTCACTATACACCTCTGAGAAGAGTTTTGTTTCATTTTCTCTGTGTGGCTCTGCAGCCCATTTAAGTAGCAGAAGAAAGCAACCAGATTTGCCCCTTAGCCTTCTGTTCCCCAGGAAGGTATCTGAGCCCATTTTTTTTCTAACTTAAAAGCATCATATAGTAGCTAGCTACCCTATGCTGGCCTGATTAATCTGTAAATGGAAAGATGGCTTCATAACTCTTATTTGTTTGTGGCTTACTTTAGCTCCTGAGATTTTATATAAATATGTCAATTCTTTTTTTTAGATTAAAAGTTGAATCTTCTCTACTTGTTTCCTTTCAACAGAATATTTGAATTCAGAAAGATTATTGGAAACAGGGAAAAATGCCAGACGCTGGTTTCGAAAGATTACCCAGTGTTCATTGACAAGGTACTTAAAAGCAAGAGATAATGTGATTTAACTACATTTATTTTCCTAATGGTATATAATGGTGAAATAACTTGGTACTTAACACCAGGCTACTTTTATAGCTACTAGCAGAGAATGGAAAAAACACAGACTAAAGCAGTAGCTCTACAGATACTGGTTTTTTTCTTTTTTTCCCAGTAGTACAGTAGTTGGGGAGTGAGATGTCAAGTATTAAAACTCAAAAAGTGTTCAAAGCTTATTATGTGTTACTGAATGTATTTAAAATGGGACATCATTACACCTTTCTTTGATTCCTGTAAAAGTTTATTTAATAAAAGCAAAGTTGGAAACAAATGTTTTGACTGTGTTGATAACGTGTATCTCTGTATTTGAGGAGTAGGCCTCTGCTCTGGGTTTTTTAAAGCAAGTTTTTATCCTTATAGCAAATTCTACTTAAAGAGATTTGCTTTCAGAGCAAGTTAAAGACTGACATAATATTTATTGCTGTCGTCCCATTCTCTCTGCAGGTTGAGGGGCAATCTGACTGTAAAATCCTTGAGGGGCACTTCATTTCCCCCTTGGCTCATTGTGTACCAGGTATCCTGCCAGTTGAATCTCTTGTAGCAAGGTAAGAGAAACCAAGAGGTATTTCTTTCTGGAATTAGTGCTGCAGAGAAATAATGGTCTATAAGTAGTTTTATTGTGCAACTAATTAATTGTACAGCAAACTATCTGTAAAATATTTCAAACTGGGTGTATTTTGTACTAATGTGTTAAAATAGATTTGTTTTCAAAAGTGAAAATAAATCTTATTCGTGTGATAGTTCAATCTATGTATTTTTAAAAATCTGCTAGCAAAGTATTACTTTTTTTAATTTTTAAAAAAATCTTTTTAAAACTTCTTAGATTTTTTTTGTGTGTGTGTGTAGAAATCATATTCCACAAAGCTGTGAAATACCCTGGGTTTTTTTGAATTATCAGTTTGGTTTTTTCCAAATGAGGGGGATGCTGGAAAAGAAGAACATCAGTTTTTGTTTTATATGTAGCAGGAGAAGCTGTTTCTATCAAAGCATATTATATTGTATCTGAAGGAGCCATTCTAGCTTTCCATTTACATTGAATACAAAAATGTGATATGTGTGATGAAGTAGCAAGCTCATTGAATTGTAGCAAGAGAATCTGGTGCCTTTCTTGCTTGGCAAACAAATAGAAAAAAAGCATTCTCCCAGAAAGCTGGGGGCTCCCTAACAGTGCTGGTTCACACTAACACTGCTTTGCAGATGAGGAGTGGGTTTGCAAAGGGAGCATAATTTCTGTTTGCTTTCAGTTTTGAGATGAAGTCAAAGCTGTCATGAATTTTTCTTCCCAGATGTTGTTTAATGTTTAATAACATAAACATAAAAGTTTGTCAGCTCAAATTGGTACTGACGTTGTAAATTTTGTCAGTAATACTGGTTGATGTTTTATATGTGTGCTTAAGTATGTAACATTAAGGAATGTGAGAAAAAGGTTGATAGTCAAGAAATCAGTTTCTGCTTAGAGAAAGAAACTGTCTGTTAACATTACCAAACTAATTACATACCATATTGGAAAGTACACTATGCTCGTTGTTTCCCTATCTATGTTCTCTTCTGCTTTGTACCCAAGTTATGATATTGTTACTTTGGCCAGTATTGTAACAGTTTTGAAAAGCTGTACAAATTTCCCTTAGTATGGTATGAATGTGTTTCCTGAAGTGTAACACTGTTGTAGGTAACAGTGCTCCATCTTGTGGGGAATAGTGGTGGCTCAGAAGGGATTTTTTTTCAGTAGTTCAGACTGTAAATAAGTAGCAGCAGAAGACATTAATTGATTGATGTTGGGTATATAGAATAATTTCATGGTTTGTATGTTGGGTTTTTGATTTTTTTTTTTTAATTTGTTGCTCATCTTAATCTTCAATTCCAGCTGTTTTGCCTTCAGGAGAAAAATAGCAATGATGCCTAGGAGAGCTGGACATGCTTGTTTAGGCTGCTCTTTATCTGAAGTTGCATTTCTCCACTCTGCAAAGTTTAAATTGTGATGATGAGGTAGTAGTCTTTTTTAGGAACGTGATCTTTCATCTTGGCTCCTTTTCTTGTTTGGCCTTTCTTCTGTCCTACTTTCAGATTCCTTTGTTTGCTGAATGTGTTCATGAAAAATGATGTTGCTGAATTGCTGGCAGTTTGCCTGCTTGGGTTACAAATACTCTATTATGTTGTTTTGGTTTTGTTTTTTTTATTAATTTCTCTTGATGCAGCTTGTAAACAGAAATACTTACTCTGATAAAATAGACATTCATTTCTCACAGATTTCAGTTCATCATACCCAGAAGATGGAATAGCAAGCACAGACCTGTGTGCATTCATTTAGCAGGCACTGGAGATCATGTGAGTGTGTAAAATGTAAAATTGATTGTTATTGAGAAATTAAATTATCAAATTTTGTCTTACCTGTATTGTTTGTACATTTTGTCTTTAGCACTTCTGGAGGAGACGCACATTAATGGCACGGCCAATGATTAAAGAAGCCTGCATGGCTTCCCTGTTGCTAGAAAATCCTTACTATATCCTTCTGTGGAAAACACAATAGTTATTCCTAACGTGCTCTCTGGAAGGTAGAAGAGTTACCACACTCATAAAATACCTACTTTTTGGATCCATTCCCAGTGGGTAGAAGCAAGGAAGGTTATGACCATTACATAAAACACAATTCTATAGTACCTCAGGTAACTTCTGAGAAACTTACTATTACCACTTAGGATTTGGGTGGGTTTTTAAAAAAAAGTGAAGTTTTGTTTTGTCATCTTGTATAACAGTATTACTCTGTTTCATTAAATAGGATCTCGGGTTACACTTTCTTCCTACCCATCCATCTGACAACAGTAGAATGTTGCAAACTACATTATCAAAGTAGATTGGATTTGTTTTAGTGACAGTAAAACATCAGGAATTTAAGTTCCAAATTTCAATTAATTTGTAATATTTATGTATATTATTTATTTTATCTATTTTTTTGTTTTAATGACCAGTTTTGATAAAGCCTTTTTTACTTTCTTTAACTGGAATCTTTTACATGGTTGTAGAAAACCTAAGGATCAGTTGTAAGTATTCCTGTCAAATTTATGGATACTGTCTTTTCAAAATAGCGCTTTTCTTTTTTCCTCTTTCAAGCCAAAAGCTGTCTAAACTTTGATAGCTTATTAAGAAAAAAATGACTTAAAAAACCATTTGTAACCTGCTAGTGTGAAATTGTCTGCTCTTTGCTAAACTGCTTTGGATGTTGTGTTAGGAGATCTCAGAGATCAAGAAAGTTTGCACAAGATGAACTTGCAGTGTGAAGTGAGATGCAAACATCTTGTGTGAGTACAAACCAGGGCCATTTTATTTTCCTGAGTCACATGTACGAGTGCTGCTGTTATATTTCAGTCAGCTGTGAATAATCTTTGCTCAGATAGTGTATTTCCATTATAATTGCTAGGATTTTGCTTTTCCAAGACCTTTTAATGATTTACAGACATACGAATAAATCTAGTGTTGGTTGGTTGTTAGTCAGTGGAGGCTATGCAATATTCAGTATTTTACAGGGTTTATTCCTTCAATCAGTTTCTTAAATGTGAATTTAGAAACCTATTTAAGAAGTCTTGGTTTTTAGTTTTTACATTTTCCAAACCACAGAAGTATTATCAGAATTCAACAGGATATGTGTCTGAGGCAAAGCTGTGCTTTTAGTCTCCCAGTATTTCTGAAAGTCCAAATATGAGTTGGTGTTTTAATCCTTTTTAATCCTAACTTGGACATTTAACATGACTGGAAGACACAGGGAAGGTGATTTATGTAAGATTATAGGAAAGTGACAGGAGAAAGCATGTGCTGGAATACATCCATTGGTAGGTTTATTTCCAGTTATGGATGTTCTGATGCAGAAGAATAGATTAAATAACTCTGTTCTCAGTTGTCCAGCGTGTCGGCTTAGTGGATCACGTATCATGTAGAGAAGGATTGTTTCAAGGGAGGGGGGATGCTCAGTCTAATACCCCAACAGGTACCTGTCACTCTCCAATACAGGGTTACACAGCACCAGTGGTTGTAGTTAATATGCTGGTGACAGTGTTCAATAAATACAGCAGCTGCAGAGGAATCTCATAAAGCTGTAGGAAAGAGTTGCATTAGGCTGTAAATGCTGCTGTGCAGCAGCTATGTTCATTTCTGTGTGACTTCACAGTGAGCTTTGTCCTTGTGCTTCAGAGTGTCGCAAATGTGATGGTGGCATGCTGGCAGGAGAGGCCAGGAGCCCTTTGTAACCTGGCTGTGGTACTGAAAATACTCAGTGCCCCTCCCCAAGTTAGACGTCTATTATTTTTAGAGTCCCTCTGATGGCTCAGCCAAATAGATTTCTACTTTTTTGTGTGTCTTCTGTGTTTTAATGCTTTGCAGTATACTGTCTGAATTTCTCAGTACCGTGACAAACTTCCCACTTTACAGTTTCAGTCTTACAGTGACACTGATGAGTGCTTCCAAAGCTGACATACTGATTGCTCTTCAAATGTTGTGTGCAATATTTCAATGATGTAAAACAGGTAAATAAGAAAAAAAAAAAATTGTTTCTGCAAATGAGATAGTCTATGCCTAGGACTCTAGCACCTTGATTCTATTTCTGAAATATCTGTTACAACTTCACAGGACAGAATATTGCTACTAATGAGATGCTAATGTTGGTAATAACTTTCCAAAAGACCAAGTTGTCAGTGATATCACATTAAAAGCATAGGCAGGTGTCTATTTCTAGTCCTCATTTGGGTGAAAAATTACAAGTGCCAGAAAATCTGGGTTTGCGTTTTCCTCCTGTTGAATCAACAGGAGTTCAGCTCCAAAATTCTCTGGAATTGTGATTAAGATGTGCATAGAAGTATGTATAGAATGATAAGAACTGTCAGATTCTAATCTTAGAAAATAAACCCTCTATTTTCCTTTTCTGGGGAGAAAAGACGGTCATGTTTAAAAAATGTCTCGGACCTGTTTGTGATGGGAGGAGCTCTAATTCTAGAATCGGCAGCTCTTTTGCACTGGCTAGAGAGAGAAGGCTATGGACCACTAGGGATGACTGGAATATCCATGGGAGGACATGTAAGCTTTTATATCTCCTGTTCAGTAATTTTTGTTTTAACTTTTCATTTGATCCTGTAGCATATGGAAATAATTTGTTTTACAGTGTTGATCTCAGAAGTACTTTAAAAAAAACACTTAGAGTCATGAGAAACAAATTGTTGGCAATTCTCATGTTCCGTGGTGCTGAATTAGTATAATCCTTAATATGTACTGACAAACCATAGAGCCCTTTGTCAGCCATCTCCCAGCAGGCTTAATAAGAATATAAACTTCTCACATAATTGTTTTTTTTTCCACAAGGAAGGGGGGCAGAAATGTTTGCTGAAAGAAAGTCTGCACTGATCGATTGCTAATTCTCCCTCTTTTCCTCCTTTCTTCTTGCTTAAACCTTTGTGTTTTAATGTATTGTGTGAAATACTCCCTCTTTGTAGGCATGTTGTAATTGAGGTGACTTTTGGTGTCAGTTCTGTTCTCAACTCATCTCTTTTTTTCCCCTGATCATTGGTACTGATCAGAGATTTCTGTGGTGAGGGGAGTAACATTTTGTGTGTGAGACTGTGCATATTCAAACTAAACCAGTAGTGATCACTAAGGTGCTTGAAAGACTAATACACAGTTAAAATGTTACTGCTTGTGTCTCTGCTGATTATCAGGGGTCTGTGAGACACAGGTGCAAAGTTATTAAAACAACATACCTTTCTCTGTTGTTAGGAGCTCAGTAAATAATGTTTGCAATGGTAGTGCTTACTGAAAGGAAAATATTCCCCTAAAGCACAGTTTTCTAACTCTAAATGTCATAAATGTGCAAAGCAATTTTGATTTACATCAACATCACCCTGCTGAGTCAGCAAATACTGTGAAATAAGTAATATTTGATGTTGATCCTCTGTAGAATGTGTTTTACAATGGAAGGTTATATGCATTGATTCAGTTCTACTAAACAGGACAGAGTTCTACTACTGGAGAGAATCAGAACATAGATGTGTGGTGTTCTTGTAACTTTTTATTAATAAAAAATAATTAGAATAGAATTATAGTTCAGTTGAATAAATCCACTTATTAGAACATCTAGAACAGACATAGGTGTTTTGTATAGATAAAATAAAACTTGTAAAGAACATACCATATAGGGAACTTCTGCATATTGAACTTACTTGCTCTGGCTTTTTCTAACAGAGTAGTCCCAAAAATATGTTCTGGGAACTGATGCAAAAGTAGTAATTCAAACTTAAAGGACAGAAAAAGAGTGCACTTAACATGTTGAATTACTTTCCTTCAAATTTTGTTTCCAGTATACAAATTTTAAAAGTATAGAATTTTAAACAGTCCTTCTCATAGATTACTTTTGTTTTGCCTTGAAATAAACTTGCAAGAGCTTGGTGAAAAGCTTTATAGAAGTTTTTTAAGGTTTTAAACAACTAATAGCTTGTATTAGTTTTTATAATTATAATGATAATTAATCGAATTACAAATATAATTAATTGAATTATAATTATAATTAATGGAATATTTAGTAAATATTCCATTGGGAATTCTTGTGACCAAATCCCATTCATCCTTGAAATGAGTCCTTTCCAGAGCAATGTTTATTGTTAGAAAAATCACTGGAGAGTGGATAGTAACTTCTAAATAGGTGAAAGCATATCCAGCTGCCACAGTCCTTAACTCTTTGGCACCACGTATGTCATAGCTATCACATAACCAAAGAAACTGAAGATGAGAGAGTTCTTTTTACTGTATTGTGAATTCAATATTAAAATGTGTAATAAGTGCCTTTGATTCTAGATGGCTTCACTGGCAGTGACAAACTGGCCTAAACCATTGCCATTGATTCCATGTCTTTCCTGGTCAACAGCTTCTGCAGTCTTCACTACGGTAATTAACAAACTACAAAATACATTTTTTGTTAATATATTAGATTGTAATCAGAAATGTAAGTGAAAAGATTTGAGTTGGCCACAAGGGAGGTGGGATTCCATGTCGTGTGTTATAATATGTGCTTAGGATTTGATTGCAATAATTCTGAGGGCTGTCTGGGAACAGAATTCCACTGAAAAAATCAGGAGAGGAACAGGTCAATTTCCTGTGTGTATCATTATTTTAGAATGACCTCTCGGCTTTACTTGTGTACTGAATGCTTTTGTTCATCATCCCAGGGTGTGCTGAGCAAGGCAGTGAACTGGAGAGAGCTGGAGAAACAGTATTTTACACAAGCTGTGTATGAAGAAGAAATCATTCAAATGCTTGAATATTGTGGAGTAAGTATGGTTTATTTTCCCTGTCTGCTGATATTTACATGTACAAATCTAGCAAATAATGTAATTTCTTTTTACTTCCACTAAAAGTAGACAATTGTTAGCTAGAACATACTTGCATGTTGTTTCTTTATACTTTGATAAATTTAGTCTTTGAAGGAAAAACCTGAGAAACAAAATGAATATTTTGGTTGTATAATGAGTGTTACGTGTAGCCCTTGCTGCAAGTTTTTCCTTTGATCACACTTAGTGTAATCTGCAACATAAAATGTATTTAGTCAAAATTCTGATAAATTACTTCTTTTCCCCCTAAGATTCTTTGCTTTGTGATAGTTCTTTTTCTAATACCTTTCAGCAAGAGAAGAGGAGCTGGGGTGCAGATAGTTGTTACCTGGGCATTTGCCATTTTTAAGTTAAAAACACTCCAGCAACAGTGAGGGAGAAGATAAAATGGAAAGAAGAAACATTTCAAGATGTTCAGCTTGTGTCTCCCTAATATTTAGAGACAGCTGATTTTTCAGTTCTAGACCTGACATTAGACCTGGTCAGATATGTTATTTTTCTATTATTATTATTAGGTCATTTAAGCTTAAATGACTGTAATTATAAATTCAGAGCTTAATATAGAAAGAAAAGCAATTGTTTATATCACAAGCTACTGTATATATAAGTACTTCCTGCGGTTTTTTAACCTGACAGAAATGTAGAATGAAATTATCAAGAGGTTATGATGATCAGGATTTGATTTAATTTAAGTGACCTGCAAGCTGAAAATAAAGTGAGCGGTGCTGTTTGTGTCTTTTTTAAATTCTTTTTTTAATAATGTGTTCATCCTAAGATTAACCAACTGGTTGAAGGGAGAAACCCTTAATAAATGGCCTGTTGTCTTTGTTTAGACGGATTCTTTCAAGATGGGACAAGACTTTGTGAAGAACTTTCCTGACAGTGTGGAGAGTCTGGAGGATATGGACATGACTTCCAGACTATTCAGCTTTGAGTCCCTGAACGACACCGTATCTAAGGAAGCTGTTCACAGCTTTACCACAAATAGAAGTGCTCTAAGTGCCTCTTCAGAAAGACTCTTAATACAAGATGCTCCTAAAATGCAGTGCATAAATCAAACCTTTTTGACCAGTAGCAGTAGCAATAAAAACTTAACCAGCCCACAAGGACACAGGATAAATACAAGGAGAAGGAGTGACACTTTACAGAGAGAATCCTTAATGTTCATGAAGGGAGTAATGGATGAATGTACCCATGTAGCTAACTTCCCAGGTATGTATCTCTTTGTTTCGATGTTCACTTTGGAAAGCTGAATAAAATGCAGTGGAGGGAAAGGTATTTGCTTCATTCTCCAAGTGTAAACCTGCTGGCACCTTTGCTGAAATATGGAAGTATTGTGTGAGCATTAGTCCATAGTGTCTATTTACTACTCCATTTCCTAATTGTTTTTCTGTTCCTTCTTGATGGCCAACTAAAGACAAAGTGAATTAAAAATTTGCCTCTCAGTATCTTAGCTCATTTTTCTCCTCTGCCTTGCTGTGGGTCTTTTCAGATATGACTTAGTGCGTATTTGTATTATCTAAAGGAAGAAAACACCTATGTGATGTAATACCTAGGTCTAATTAATCTTAATTAATCTGGTAATAAGGTTTTTCAAGCAGAAATCCCATATAGACTTCAGATAGAAAGTAGTCTGCATAGCCGAGCACCAAACTTGAATGATAATGCCAGTAAAAACATTTTGGGGGTCCTGGGCTGGTGCAGGCTGGTGAATAGAGTTTCCCAGGACAGGCATAGCATATAGGGGGAGCTGTAGTCCAGCATTCCTTGGCGTTCAGGACAAATCCTTTCCAGCAATGCAAACAATCGATTGCTTCCTAGAGCCGCCTTAAAAGGTTCTGCTGGAGTGGGGGCTTGGAATTCCTTTTGTGGCAGTCCATGGTTCAGTGTGCATGTACCTGCTGAAGGCATCTCCTACCACGTGCTTTGACTTCAGAGTTATCTTCTAGTGTCAAAACTTTCTTGATACTGAGCCCCTGTGCCACCTCATTTTTTAATTCTGGTATTCAGTACTCCATTGGTACCAATACTTAAATTTAAATAAATGTTAAAATTAAATAAAAGGAAACACACAATAAAAGGAGTCTGCACTAGTGTAGATTCTTGCACTGCTAGCCAGAGATGTTTTGTGACAAGTAGCAGTGAAGTGCTTTCCTTAAAGCTTTCAAAGTTATTTCAGTAGACAGAAAAAGCCCTATAAGTGCAGATATTCTTGTTTATCTAGACTTATCCAGGTATCACTTAGCTAAAGCACTGACCTTTCTTGGAACGTAAAAGAATCCGTGATCCTGATGCACTTCTCAAAATGAATTCCATCGTGTTTCCCAGGTCTTGTCATTCCATCAATAGTTTCCCAGTCTTGTCATTCCATCAATAGTTTCCCAGGTCCTGTCATTCCCTGGGAGACTTTGCATTCCCTGCCAGGGTATCCTTGGAGTGTGGCCAGAGAAGAGCTTCAGAAAATCTCCGTAACACTTGGATTTCATGGAAAATTGAATGGAAGACTAGAATTTATCTTAGCATTGCATATTCTCTATACATGATTTAGTATGAAAGAAGGAAGGGTTTAAATTATTTGTGACACCTCACTGCCAAACATCTTGGCTGTTCACTCTTTAATATATCACGTATTTTCTTTTTGAAGAGAGAAATGTTCTGTGCTCAACATAATTTTGGTGTTATTTTGCTCAACATTATAATGGTGTTATTCCTGTTAGTGATCTGATTGGTACAATTCTGGTTGTGAGTAATAAATATGTATAACAATATGTTGGGATTTCTAAGTTGCAAGTAAACCATGTAGGAAACAGAAAAGAAAAGTGAACATAGGCACAACTTTCTGACCTCTTGTATGAAAAGTTGTCTTTTTTCCTCCTTGAGAGAAAAAAAAATATGAAACTTCTACACTGTTGAATTTCATAGTTCCTTTTGCTGACAAAAAGGGATCTTAAAGAACTGACATGAATGCTATAGAGTTTTGTCAATAAGAAGAAAGACAGTTCTCCTGTCAACTTCACAAGTCTTTGAGGAATTTCTGCTTTAGGGGTCGGAAGGGTAAGGGTTAGTTTGTTTCTCCACTGCTGGCCTCACTACTGTAACATCCAAAACCAGATAAATTCTGCTGGAGATTCTAGAACATGTAATTTTATTAAAGCTTAGAATAATTTAATTTTTTGTGAAAACAGCATTTTTACAACAGAAATTTCAGCTGTCATGTTTCTATTTCTTACCACAGATGAATTCAGTTTTGCTTTGTTTTCCTTTAGTTCCAGTTGACCCAAGTTTAATCATAGTTGTACAAGCCAAGGAGGACGCGTACATTCCTCGCACTGGGGTGCGCAGCCTCCAAGAAATTTGGCCGGGATGTGAAATCAGGTATCTGGATGGAGGTCATGTCAGTGCCTACCTCTTCAAACAAGGACTCTTTAGGTAAGGTGAAAAGTTTAAAATTAAATTTTAGGTTTAATTAAAATGAAAGCTTGACTGTAAATAAGTAGTACTTGCATGAATCCGTGACTTAGTAATATTAGGTGTTTAATTCCAAAGACAGTTATGTAAATCAGTTATGTGAGTGCAGTTCAGTAGTTTTCAGAAAGTTTTAAATACTTGTGCTATATTTTAAAACAGAAGGGATTAGGAAGACTGTACACACCATTTAGGAAGTCTAAGCAACAGAAAAAAAGAGAAGCACTATATTGGGTCAATGTATACTAACCACCATATATATGCTTATTGCTATTTAAAACTTCAGCATTATTTTTGTGACAGTTGCTCAAAAATTTTAAGTTATGCTTGCCTCTGATGTTTTTGAGTAGAAAACTCCTAATCCATCTACATTTGCACTTGCATTAAAGTTGGAAAATAGTCCCACTCCTTCCTGGAACATAAATATATTACTAGTTTGTAGTGAGAGATCCCAGAAATAAAGGAAGGAGAAAATACCACCTGATACCACATTTTTATTGAACACTGTTTTGAAATTGTGATGGTAGCTTTGTAAATATATTTGTAAATATATGGAAAGATGCCACTTATAGCTACCCTTTCCCAAATTATACAAATTCTCTCCTCTTCTACTTGTTTCAGACAAGCGATTTACGACGCGTTTGACCGTTTTCTCCAGAAATACACCATGTGATCTTTCTAATGCATTCAGACTGATCTCATTTGTAATTCAGCTTACTGGAACTCATGTTTGGAAAACAAGCCTCTTGTAGTGTTGAGCAGATGGTCACTGACTGTTGTAGGTAACAATTACCAGAAGTGGTAAAGTACCAGCCTTGCTTTCATTTCAACCCAGTGCCATTCTGACACAGCTGCTTCAGTGTTACCTGTGAAAAAAACAACAGCAGCATTTGTCAGTGCATGAATGGTTCATGTACTTCCTGTCTAATCAGATTGTGTATTCCTTCAATTCTGAATTAATTCTGAATTGTGTGTCAGTAGAAAACAGACCAATTAAGTACTGAAAGAATGTAAAAAGTGCTGTGGGGCTAAGCTGCTCTCTTGTGTTTAGGGTAGTTTTGGTTTGTTCCAGATACCTCGGTTACCTCTTGCTTCCTCATGGCCTTGCTGTTCCTATTGTGTTGTACTGTGGCTTTGCCAGCACTCAGCCTCTTATGTTTGTCACTGCTTTTCTCTTCAATTATGAATTGAAAATGAGCCTTAGCAGAAGGCTCAGTGCCAAATCTTGCAAAAAGAGACTTTGCCAATTCAAGGAAAAGTGAGAGAGAGACCTTTTCATTCAATACGTCCGTGAAGTTTTCCTGCCACTGAATTGAACCGTGCCATTACAGAAGGATCATGTAGCAATTCATCAACCAGGTTCACAAAACCGGAATAAGTGAAAAATCAAGTGTCTGGTAATTAACTGTTTACATTAATTCAGTTGGATAACATAAGCTTCCAGATTTCTTTTCTTTTTTGGAATGATAGGTGAAATAGAAATGTAATCATTTTACTTTCTAAGCACTGGTTGATTCTAAGCAGTTAAATTGACAGCAGATTATATGGTGCTATAAAGACCTGTTGGAAATACTTCAACAGATGTCCTTTCTAAAATGTACTCAGCGTTGATATGTAAAATACATTTGCACTGTATAATTTAAAAGATACGTGAGACTAAAGGTTATTGAAACAGTTAGGTTTGCTCCTTATTTTTCAACACTTGTCTTTTTTAATTGGATGGAAAATAAAGAAATTTGGATTTTGAGCACATTTAAGAAAATCCAAAGTCTGTTGTTTCCTCTTTTGGGATCAAAAATGCCAACAAATTGCAGTAGAATAAAAGGTTGTCATGTACCAACTGTATGGGTATCTCTCCACACCTTTTTTTTTTTTTGTGGTAATCTCCTATAACATTCTTCTAAAGCTAGTTTGCAGAGAAGTTGAAACTGAAACACTTCAATATTTAGTGCAGTCATGATCAGGATTATGCTGAAACAAACAGAAAATTCCAGCCATTTCTCAGGATGTGTGACTTCTGCACCTTTCAATCAAGCACTTTTGATCTCCATGGTTACTGTAAAGGTTTTTAGTAGGCAGAGTATGGAGCAGACAAAGCTCAGTTTATATATTCTCTTGAATTTTAGTCAGGTAGACAGGACTAGTGACTGTGAAGAAATCATGGTTTCTTTAAAAATCAGGTGTGTTCAGATAAAACTGAAGAGCAACAGTTTTTAATAACCAAAATTATGTAACATACAAATTTACTGAAGATGCACAAGATGTTCTAATCTGTTGGAAGTTAAATTGCTTCTTGAAAGTGGTTTTTCAACATTTCTTTGGACAGTAATTGTTTTATATATGGGGGAGCAAGTGTGAAGTGACTAGCACATTTAAATAGAGTAAAACACCAAATATTTGGAGGGTTTGAAATCAAATATTAGTAAGTTTACAGATTGAAGTCTTGAATAGTGTACTAAAAGATTCACAGGGTTTACAAGCATATTCATCAACTACGAGTGCTTCACAAGAGCAGTGTCTGCTGTTCAGCAGCTTTTGTAGCTCTCACATTTTAAGTGTAATTGTGTGCTTTATGTCCTGTTTCTGTTGCAGCTATGAGAAAGGGAGATAACTGGTGGCAAGGAGAAGGGCTTGAATAAATGCAAGAGAGAAAAGGCAGATTTTGTAAAGGCCGGGAGTAAGCACAAAAAAAATCAACTATGCTACAAAGTATAACATGCCAAAGTAAATATTTTCAAAGCGCACAATACTGGGAATTACACAACTGATGGGAACTCTGCATCCTGAGGTTAGTGTCCTGATGGTATTACTAACAAGGTTTAACTTACCAAAAGGGCACAGAAGGAGGTTTAGGCTAATGCCACTCCTGCTTGTGAGAGTGTCTTTTGGGACAAATGCTGCCCCTGGTTGTGAGAGTGTCTTTTGGGACAAGCAGTGAAAGACTGGTTTCTGGCAAGAATAAGGAATCACACTTTGGTCTGTAACGAAAGTCGTGTTGCCAACTATGAAAGCCCAGTAAACATTATTTAAGAAATTTCTCAGGTTAGAATAACAAAAAAAGGAAAAATATGCTCCATGGTCTATTTCTGCCAGTTATCAGACATAGGGAGCTGGTCTGTGAAGGTGGGAATCTTGCTGTGTACGTGTTTTTAACCCTTGGAAAATCAACTTTTTAAATTGTATTTTAAGGTTAAATCCTAAGAAAATATACATAATCTGTTTTGATGTTAAATGAGAATGTGGTTTTAATCCAGGAGTTGCATGAGAGAAATATTGTAATAAGGTTTCTTCCATGTAGCAGGTAAGCCATTCTGTATGTCTTAAATTTATTGCAAATCTGGCCTTGGTAATTTTCTTGGTTTTAAATTTTTTCAATAAAAGACCTAAACACATTTAGGTGTGAGGGTTTTTTTCTCTCTTGTTAACAGGAGGTCAAAATGCATCTCACTGTCATCCTGTAATCCTTTCTGTTCCTACTAGTGCTGTACCACGAGGAGAGCAGGTAATCTACAGGACGTGATAAAAGCTTCACACAACAAACACTGGTGCTGCTTTGATGTTTTTCCACATGCAGTACCCAGTCAAGAAAATAAGCTTGTATCAGCTAATTAAGATATCATTGTAATTCCAGTTTTACACTTGCCAGTGCAGGACACTAATAATTGTCACATGGACACATCTAATAATTCTCAGATGGAGCTTTTTGTAATTTTTTCCCTAAGGCAAAAAAAACCCACCCCAAACAACTCAAAAGGAATCACTCAGGATTTTTTTTTAGCAAGGATAAATCACTTGTGTTCTATTACTCTAGAAAGTCTGCAGAAAAGCAACAAATGAAGGAATGGAGTCTTGCTGCTTTTTCTTACTTCTTGCTGGAATGTCAAATGCCTGTAATGAAGATACTCTCTAAACAGAAGAAAAGTGAAAATCCTTGGGTCCTCGGAATACTATTTTTGCTTGATAGCTGCTAACACTTTGAGGCAGGTATTTTTGTATTTGTCTTAATTGTTTCTGTCTTGTGTTGGGTTTTTTTTAAATGTTGATCTGAATTGCTGTTGGTTGGGCAGGGAAGTTTCTTTATCTTAGACTGTCAGGTTCTCTGCCAGCTTGGCTGTAATGATAAGTTACATGGTATGGAAATGAGCTTTGGGGTGGTCTGTAGCCCTGTAATTGTTCCTGAATTTTTACCCTATATGAGCAAAATGCTGCTATTCCATGCAATCCTGGAATTTGCAGTGTTCCCTGGTACACTTGGATGCTTCCACACAAGATAAAAGATGAGCATTAAAACATAAATAAGAATTGTTTTTCTCTTGGTTTCATTTGTGTAAATCAACCCCCTTACCACACATGAGCATTTTAAGTACTGTGTTCCCGAAGGAAAGAGAGTTTGGCCAAAGAAGTCTGACTCGCACTGCTAGAAAGTAACAAGGAGGAGGATACAAGTGGACAAAATTTGAAGGGTGAGTCCTAGCAACTGTAAAAGCTTTTTATATCCTCTTCAGTCCCAATCCATCCAGTAAAGTCTGCAGGAAGCTCCATCCTACAGAGTTAGCAAAGCAAGTATGGACAAAAACTTCTCAAGGCGCCACGTAACTGATCAGCTTTAGTGCTTTTTTGCCCCCCAAGTAATCAGCCCTTAATTAGTTCCCTGCTTTTTTCCTGCTCTGTTTAGGTTCCTGCACTGTAGTATTCCTGAAGTCCCAGCTGGCCTACTCCTCTGCTTCCTTGTCTTCTAACACTTGTATGAGAAAAAGAGGAACCAAGAGGTTAATCCCCTTATTACCAGTGACTTAGGTAGGGCCTCTTTACTTTCATATCACTCTAACCTCTGCTTAACTACTGAGTTTGGGAAACCAAATAAAAGACATGGAAATAATTTATAACAGTGTGATTGATACTCCTGTTTCAGGAATGTATGCAATCAGCACATCCTCGATTAGTAAACATATGGAATCTGAAAAAAGTCAGGTTCTTGGTACCAAAGAAAAAATGCGTCTAAGGGTTTGAAGATTTGCTGTAATATTAATGTTTCTACCTTTTTTACTCTTGATATAAATTTTAAAAGAAAGAAAACGTGTCGCTTTCTGTACAAAAAGTGCTTAGAAGCAGTACTGATGTTTTTCTCTATTTATGAAAATTCCTCTAATGTTTGGAGCTGAAATCTGCAATTACAGGAATGTGCATTAATGTATCTATGTGGTTTGCCCCTTGTCACGTAACAATTGTTGTAGATGTTTTAATTTCAAGCCTTTACCACAGCAGGTCATTCATTTCCAAATATCTTGAACAAAGCAGCAGGCACCTGGGGTTTGCTTTGAGGTAGGCCTGGACTTCCACCAGGTGATCTGATCTGCTACTTCTGAACACACAGTTCCAGAATAATCCTAAAGGTGTTTCAGTGCCTGAAGTGTCAGATATGGTGGGAATTTGTTGAGTTTTTGGTTGATTTTTGGTGGATTTTTTTTCTGATGAAGTGGTAAAACTCCACACAATTTCATTAGAGCAGAGAATAACATTACCCCAAACAGAACATATATTATCCTGGCTGCAAAACCCAGGAAATTAGGCTCCTTGTGACACTACTTCAAACACATTTGAATAGCTTTATAGAAGCCTATTTGGGAATTTGCTTAGTTCATTAAAGCAGTGTTGGCACTATTTTTTGAAAGACTTTTAGTAAGAAAGGGAGTAAAACATGGCTGAGAGATGAATGAAATAAATGGCAGAGGAGCAGGTGTCTAAAGGTGTAACCAAGGAGAATTGTGGGAGCACTAGGAGCTGACAAAGAAGGAAAGAGATGATTAATGTCATGCAGTGGCGGCTTTCCTTATCCTGTGACCGTAGTGCTTGTGGGATAATGCAGTGGCAAAAGCGTGGATACAACCAGTGAGCGTGGTATGAGTGCACGTGCCATTTTGGGATGATTTTCTGGGGGATTTTTGGCAGAAAGTAAAAAGGCAGAGGAGAGGTGGTGTGATGGCAGAGGTACCTGTCTGTTGGAATGCTTAAATAATACGGGATTCCCTCACTGCTGGGACCTCAAGTATGCTTTCATGCGCCTGTTGCACGCGTTCTCCAGGCTGTGCCCCGGGAAGTCCCCTTCGCACCAACGAAACGCGCTCATCCTCCTGCTCGCCATATCGAGACCCTTGTCGCGCCGTGCAGGTGCGGGCGAGGCCTGCAGAGCCGAAATGTCCGAAAGGCCCTGGAAAGCCTCCCGGCCGCGTGAGGTCACGGCGCACGGGAGAGCCCCGGGTCCCTCCCCCGCGCGGGCGGGGCCGAGGCGGCCGAGGCAGCGCGCCCGGAGCGCCGCCNCCGCGGGGAGGAGGTGGCGGAGGAGGGCGGCCGGAGCAGGGAAGCCCCGGCGCCCAAGGAGAACGCGTGGACGCGGCGCAGAGCCCGGCGGGACAGCCCTTCCCCGCCCGCGGGGCCGGACGGGCGACTGGGACCGCAGGAACCAGGTGCGGGGCCGGGAGCGTGTGCGCGGCGCCTCGATGGCATCGGGGTGGTTTTGGTTTTGGTTTTTTTGTTGGTCTTTTTTTTTTTTTTTTAGGAACGAAAAGCGCGTGTTTGTCGGCGGCCGCGGAGCCGGGCCCGTACGAAGCGCAGCGCGGCGGGAGCCGGGCCGGGCGCGCTGGGTTTGACATACATGGGCACAGGAGGGAGAGCTCGGGGCGGGGGACACGGCCAGGGACAGGAGCGCCGGGCTGTCTGCAGGTCCCGGGGCTTGCGAGTGGCCACCCTGGCCCGGCGGCGACCTCCGGCCGGCTCCTGGCGCTCGCAGAGAGGGCTGCTCACCCACTCGTCTCGTTTAGCCTCCTTTAGAAATGCCGCTTTGCCGCAGCTCTTTTTGGGCTAATTAGGTAGTAAGGCCCTCGGAACGATCCGTTACTTGGGTTTGCTTTCCAGAATGGGGTTGCGGAGGCTTTAAGCACTGACAAGTGCAGACAGTTCGCTCGCTGTTGGGATTCGGTGTGTTTACATGGGAAGAGATGGGAGCGAGAGTAGCCACGGGATAATTTCCTGGCCTTAAATCACTACATATAAGATAAAGCTGCTTTATAGACACCATACTCACTGAACAGGCATATGGCTTTGCAAAGCTGGTCGTCAAAGACCTGACTTGAAATTGCCAGGCTTTATGCTTAGGCTAGCAAAGAGTTCCTAGAAGTTTGCATCTTCTTGGAGTATTGTTCTTGGCTGCAAGTAAACTGCTGACCTCAAAGACTTCAACCAGTGCTTTCCGAGAATTTCAATCTCAGTGCTTGCTCCCGAGGGCACCTGACAAACCTTTTTTGTGATCTCACAGTCACTTTTATCCTTGAATTAAACATGTACTTCCTTGACAAAGAGAAATATATAATTTACAGTTTCAAGTATACAGGTCATACAAACAGAGACCACATTCTAGACCACAAAATCTCTACTTGGCTGAGGAGCAGAACTTTTGGCAACGTATATACCCATCCTTATTATCTGGACTGTTTTGTTTATGTGTACTGACGCGCTCCTAAGTACCTATTTATTCCGAGCTTCCACAGTCCAGCTGGCTGGGCAGTAGCTTGTGGTCTGCTTTGTGCATGAAAGGGGACTTGTCACTCGTTTGCCTTGCTGTGGCAGTAATAACAAGAGCTCTGCATCAGAAGCAGGTGGGAGAGCTGCTTTTGTCACGTTAGCACCTTGTGCTTCACCTCTGTAAAGTTTACTTTTCCAGCAAAGAAAGCACACAAATAGTTGTTGAAGGAAGGAGGAGGTAGGAAGCCGTGCATTCATACACTGTGCACATTGTCTGCTTCATTTCATGATTTTGGAGAGCTTTTTATTGTTTTTCTTCTGCAAGAAGTTGTGCTTACCATTTGTGGAATTAATAATTAAACGCAGGAGTTGTACTAGAACATAATTTTCAGTGGCCAGGTGTGTAACTGAACAAATAAGGGAGTCAGTGTTGCTGGCAGTGGCACTGGTAAAGAACACGCACCAGGGTGTGTGTTTTGGTTTGGCCACCACCAAAAGCATCGTGAGGAAGCCGCCGTTCTTTCCCTTGTAAAAGACAAAGTAGCTGATCCTTCCTGGCTGTTTGAAGGAAGGAATTGCCATGTGCCTCCACCCGCAACAAGGGATGTATTTTGAAGAAACTAATTGCATGTTGGCAAAGCAAAATCTGTCACACTAGGCCCTTATGAATGTTGTAGTATGGAAATTAGTCATGTGAAATAATAGGTGGATGAGCAGAAATACTACTGGGATGGAATGTAGAACTATCCGTAAAGAGGGTAATAAAATGTAAAGGGATCTCACATCAAAGCAGTGACTGGATCCTGTTAGACTTGTTGATCCTGGCTTAATTTGTTAAAAGTTTCCTGAGACGTGCACCTATGGTATGTTCAGTGATAGTTACAGACTTGAGAAAATTGGCTCCAGCCTGTCATCTTTGGACTTGCAATTTATCATGGGATTGGTTTGTGATAGAGGCAAATCTGGCTCTTGTTACTGAAACAAACTGTTAATGTCACCCAATACTACCAGGAATATGTAAAATTTTGGCAGAAGAATATGGTCAAAGCATTGCTACTACAACTTATTATATTTTTGTCTCAGATACCTTAGTAGGTTTTAGTCATTACAGCAAACCAAACACCCAGTGCAAACATATCTGAACTTTTCATGGTGTGTGTGTTACCACAGTTCAGTGTTTCTGGCCAAGCCTTTCATTAAACTTCACTTTTAAGCAGAACAACTTCAGAATTACACAGCTACTTTTACATCCTCACCTGCTTTTAACTTGTGGGGAAAGACTCCTATCAGTATAAAATTGCTGGTGAAATTAATAGGCTTCTGTCTAATTCAGGGAGAATTGTTTACCTGAGAGAGTGGTTAAGCTTTGAAATACACTGCCCAGGGAGGTGTGGAGTGTCAGTCCCTGGAGGGGTTCAAGAAATCACCCAGTGCCATGGTTTAGTTGACAAGGTGGTGTCTGGTCAAAGGTTGGACTCGATGGTCTTGGAGGCCTTTTCTAACGTTACCGAATCCATGATTCCTATCCTGGTGATTGTGGTCAGAGGGAGTGAGCTTTAACAGAGGCTGCCAGGTGATGAAAGGTGCTTCTGTAATGTGCATCCCTCCCCTCATAGTGCCCAGCGAGTGTATTGCAGGAAGTCCCCCCTTCTTTAGGTTGAAACTGTGAGTTTTCCATCCTCCACATACATAATTCACCCGGGATCGAGTGGTTGAAATAATTTTATTTCAAAAGTTCTCCCATCTCTTCGTTTGATGAAACCTTCACTGCCCTTTTCATGAGGTTGCAAAAAGGGAATCTGAATGACAAGTTCTGTAGTCTTCATGTGATTTACATAGCTGATGTGGGTCTCTAATGACTTATTAGATAATTATTCAAAAATTGTTCATGAAATTCATGTAAATATTCAATGAAGCAGAATACTTGTGCTGCTGAAGTGGTTGAAGTGGGTTTGCCTACTAGTATGTGTTTGAATGATGTAGTTAATTAAAGTAAATGCACACTTCATTCTTTTATTTTGTGCTCAGTTTGTCTTTCTCCATTGTCTTTATTTCTGGACATTGAAGAATGCATTTTATCTGTTCGATATTTTGGTAGCAGAACCAATTCACTGTAGTGCTGTTGTATAAATCAATTTCCTTTAGTCTGATAGCAAAAGAGGTTGTAAAGGTACAATTTAGTGAAGATGTACTGTGTTGCTAGGAGTAGCAAGCCTTAGATTAGTAAATTCATAAATGATCTGATTATCAGATTCTTTGGGTGTATTTAAGGCAGGTGTTCTCATTAGTTCTTATGAATTCACTGAGTGTTTTAATGGCACCTTCTAAAAATTATTCAAAGCATTATCAGAAGTTACAGCATTGACAATTTCCTCAACCATAAAGGGATTAAAAACATTTTCCTTACAAAGCTGCTGCCTGTATTTTAGTTGTACGTAACAGCATGTGTAATTTTGCATGGTGGGTTTTTATCTGGGGTTTTTGTTCCTAAACTGGAGACCTGTTCTGAGACTGAAACCCACCTCTCAGTGCTGTGGCATGTGCTCCACTAAACCATGAAAACTTTGGTAGCAATTGAGTCACAGGCTGAGTTTTCTATGAAGAAGCTAAGACAAAAACAAGCTGGGAAATGAAATATAAGGAAAGTAAATAGCATAATGGTGAATCAATCATGTATTTGGATTCCCCCTCCTCCCCCCTATTGCTGGTTGTATTGAAAAATTGAGTGGTTTTGAACATAAACAGGTGCAAGGGTGCAGGTGTTGTAACTCACTGCCTTGGTTTATTGTTCAAATAGTGTGGAGAAGGTCAATCTAATGTAGTTTTTGCTATAAAATGCTAGAACTATTGTAGGGCAGGATGTTAGGATCATCATTAGGATTTTTTTAAATTGTTTTGCAGAATCTCGGCTCTAAATCCATGCTCTGGATTTAAATTAATGATACTCTCCAAGGGATTATTTTGTTACATTTGCAATACTTAATCTGTTGAAACAATATATTTAAGCATAGCTTACCTTGTTTAAAAATGGAATATACTGTCAAGGCTCAAACTGAGCATTGAAAGGAAAATATTGTACAAGTTCAACAAACAGGCTCCAATTAAATTTTGAAGAGCTGTCTTGCCTGGGTGATTTTATCTGCTCCCTGAAGCACTTCTGGTATTTATGTGGTGCTGTTCCTTCACAAAAGGGAACACACGTGCAGTCCAAGTAAAAACAAAATTACATACAAACCTAGAAAGCCTCACAGCATAAGCAGTGTCTGTATCGAAACTAGAATATCTTCCATCTATATTAATAGACTTTGCTTTCAGAAGAAATTGGCAAGATCATCCCTCCCTTTCTATCAAAAAAAAGAATTATTTGCTGACTATTTATTTGCAGAGCTTCAAACCCTCCTTTCTGAAGTCCTGTTACTGTAAGTGTAGTTTGTCTTGTCATCAGGGGTACTTTGGTGATACATCTTACATACAAACTTTGCTCCTCAGGGTCACTGTCTGCTTTTCCTTCTCTGTTGCCATTGTCCCAGAGGATGGCTGCAGTTTTGGTGGTTCCAAAATTCATCTTTCATTTTTCAGACCTCTTGTTCCATTTATCTTGACATGCTGCACACGGCGTGTTTGGACAGTCTTGTCTTTCTGCAGAAAATAGCCCGTGCTGGGATGTGGTCTGTTAGGAAACTTGGAAGAACCATAATAAAAACGGCTTTGGAGGCTGATTTCTGTTTTTATGTTAATGGCATCTCTACTGGATGGAGTTCAGTGACTGAAAGATGATCACTGGCAATTAAACTGCCTCATCCTTGACTTTATTATTTCTCTCACACCTTCAAAACTCTAAAACCCAGTGAGTAAAATCATTGAAGGTCAGTGAATACTTCTGTCAACACAGCATGCCACTACTAAACAGGTTCCCTTGTAGCATATCACAGAATAAACCATTTTAATGCAGTTGGGTTGGAATTAACAAATGAAATAGTTTCTTTGGAAGGGCTTGTTGAGTTCTGCTGTTACTAATGTACTAAAGATACTCTAGGCCTGTTCATGACAACAGAACAGGTGTGACTTGGGTGAAACCTTTCAGTGATCTGATGTTATGTTCTTTTACTCTCCCACCCTCCTTTTTGTGTTTCCTTCCCCTTTATCTTCCCTTTCATGCTTCACACTGAAGTCCAGCTCCCACGTGATAAGCCCCAGAAAGCCGGCCAGGAAAGACCTGTTAAATTTGGTTTTAAGCATGGCTCTTTTGGGATGACAAGGAACTTTGTGGAGGTGTTGTCAGGTAGGGAAGTACAGAGTGAGATGAGCTCTTAAGCCCTTTGAGTTCCGGAAGGGCATCATCCACCAGGCAGTGCGTTGCCTAATATTTTCTTTTTGTTTAGCTTGCAAATGCATCTTCCCAGTCTTGGATTACTCCATTCAGATAAGAGAGATTCCTTAAAACGAGTTGGGTCTCATTCTGCTCGGTTCAGATAGCTTCCCTGCCGCCTGGAATAATATCCCATGACTAAAGTAGTGCAGCAACACTGAGTCTTGCACTTCTGAGTGCCTCGCTACGCCCTGCTGACACACAGAGTAGAAGTTCTGGCAGAACAGTCCTTCAGCAAAAATTTAAGTAAAAGTGCTGTGAGATGGAAAAAGGGCTTCAGTCAGGTAATTGAACAGAGACGTATGTTTACAGCCACGCTGTGGCCGCTCAGTTTACCTGCACGGGTAATTGGCAGTTCTCTGGGAGAAAATTACAAATTTGTTTGCTGCTCCACCCCTTCAGTCGTTTGTCTTGTTTTGTAAAAGGACAATTAGTTTACTACTGAGTGGCAGCTGAAAATTAGGGTTACACGGTCACTGTGTGTTTCTTAAAGCTCTCGGTCTGAAGTTAATTGAGGTGTGTGTTTTGTCTTTGTTTTAAAAAGTAGATCTGTAGATGAGGCAAAAACCTAAATGGTGATCGGGATTCACTGGATTCGTGTCTGGTGAGGTGTCCAAGTTGTATATAACATATACATGAGATTCATAATTTATATGGTTATAAATTATATTAAAATTTAGAGTGGAATGTGGAGTAAGCATTAGTCTGTGCTTCTAACGTTTGCTGTGTATTCCAGGAAGCTGACAGGGAGGCTTTCCAGAGTCACTGGGGCACAAGGGTGGGGTTCCCAGTGTGTAGACGTGATAAGAGAGATTAGTCACTGGATGTGAAAGAGATAAGGGCTGAGGAGGTGATGTTATCCCCGTATAAAATAATCCACTTGTGATTTCAGTGTTTCAAGCCTGTCTTGCAATAAAATACCGAATAAGAGGTTTCAAGGAATGGTTGTGACTCTCATCTAAATGGGAAAACATGCACCGGGAAAACCAGGGCTTAACAGAAGAAGTTGAGATGGTTTTCTCTTAATTCTCAGTTTTAATCTCCAGGAAAAATTGCCAGGTGCTGGTGGGTTTTTTCCCCCTGAATTGCCAATGCAAAAAGTAGAAGGCAATTGAGAAGGGTAGGGAAATATTGCACAGAACAAGAAAATCAGATTCATGTATCAAAAGGTAATTGCGTATTTGTTAAGACATAGAAAGTTTAAATAGACTTTTTTTTCAGTGTAGGTTATTTAGCCTAGATTGTTAGGCCCACTAACAGGGCTTGTAAAAGGGTTATTTCCAAGTATTACAAAAATTCCTGGTAGAAGCATAATGGACTCTTGATCAGGAGATCAGATGGGGTCATTATTATAATGTTTAGGCCTTAACTTAGGATGGTTCTGAAAATGTATGGGTGTCAGCTTCATTGCAAATGCTCATGTTTGTCATAAACATATCCATTGTGGAATTTAGGCATTAAAATTTATCAGTCTTAATATAGTTTTATAATAATTTTATCTTTTCACATTTTCCTTTTTTTTCTTTTTGTTTGGTTTTTTTTGGGTTTTTTGGCTTGATTTTGAGCTATATGGATAAACTTTATTTGGCATTTGAGTAATTACTTATAAAAGGATATTACTAGGAATTTGGGAATATGTAATTATTTCTATGGGTTTTTTTCTTGCTTGCATGATTATGGATTTCATAAATTAATTAAGCCTAATAAATATAGCTTCTAATAGGAGAACTTACTATGTGTGTATCAGGGGCTCATTTTCTTGCCACTTGTTAGGTTAAAATACCAGCATTTTGACATAGCCTTGACCTTCTTAGCTGAAAGAAATGCTTAAATACAGCATTAGGCAGTACCTTGTACACCTAGTTTGCAAGAGTATTTGCACTTATTATGAATGTGAGTTTTTCAGTGTCATGTACTATTAGTGACTTCATTCACTAAAAAAAAAATTAATTGACTTTCATATTAAGCCCTCAGAAACACTGTGGTGTAGTATGGTAGAGGATGACAGAGTTGTTAACACACACCTGCCTCACTCATTTAAAGTGCAACCTAATTCTTCACCTGAAAATGTTTTTCTTCCCTTTCAGAACTACAAAATTCCACTAAAGGGATAAAAGCGGGAAAACCCAGGACAAGAAAAAGCAGCAAGGTTTGTATTTCTGCCTGTAAATATCCAGTATGATGAATAGCTACTACTGCTCTAATAAAAAGGTAGAAGATATTTTGGAGATGCAGCCAGAAGTGTTATGTTACGTCTTGGTAATAAGCAATTTTGAACACAGAGATGAATAAGGAAGGGATATTTAAAATTAGGAGGGTTGCTAAATTGGTCTATGCACGAGGGATAAAGAAAGGCATTTTTGTTTAAAAAAATCAGTGGGATTGCATAAAAACGTGAAGGGGCTGCAAAGAAACAGCGTCACTTGAGCACAAGTGATGCTAGATTGGTTTTGGAAATCCTCTTTGCATCTTATGTGATGTGCATTCTGTATGTGCATAAAATTATTGTTATGGCAACAGGAGACACTGAGTCCTTTTATTGAAACATTACGTTTCTGAAATTTTGTACAGTCACCCCTTTTTAGGTTGGGTAGTACCTGTCAAGGTCTTCCAAAAACTAAAAGCCTTTAGCAATAAATACCTTTAAGTCACATACGTGTTAGACAGCGTTTAGTCTGACAATTGTTTTATGTGTGCTCAGAAGTCATAAGACCTCTTTCAAAAGTTGAGTGTTTGTTTTCTGTTGTCTTTCTTGGTTTTTTTTAAATTGCTGCTTCTTACAGCTCTGCTCCAAAGGGTAGTCTGGCTATTTGAGCCATAGCTGACATCTTCCCTGTGTTAGAAAGGGCTGAATCAAGGAAGGAATATAAACTGTTTGTCACCTTTGCAGGCCGATGATTTGGGCGATATTGCAAGCTGGCCAACACCAAGTGAAATAGCAAACAATGAAGTAAGTACCCTCTATTATCCTCAGTCTTGTTGTTTTTTTAAACCATGTTGACTTCTCTGTTTAATACTGTTCCCCCCCAGAACGTGCTTTGGGTGTTGTAAGGTTTCAATAGAGGTTTTGTCAGTAATTCAGGATACTGGTGTGTGCTTAACTGTTTGCACTGGTGCTGGAATTCGTTAGTGGTGTGCCACAGACATGTACATAAAAATGCGCCTTATTTTTTAACTCCACTGTTTAAAAAGTTCCATTTACCTTTTCTGCTGTTTTCATCTGTTTGTGCACAGATGAGAAGGCCTTTGGAGTTGTGAACATGCTGCCCTCTCTTGTGGCTCAGAGCACTTTGTGCCCATTGTCTGAACACAATTTAGTTATTCTTAGTTATCTTATTCCTCTGATATGTTTTTCCCCCTACTGGGTTTTAAGTTAACATCTATCCTGTCAAATTATCTTCCTTTCTCTTTATCTCAAGTGATAAGTGCATAATGTATTTTAGACTTCTTTGATGCTATTTAAAACAAGAAGAGAGCACAGATTATTTGAAATAGTGAGGTGCCATTTCACTCTGCTCTAGCTCTGCAGCAGCGCTTTTGCTGTGTTCTTGGTGAGAGAAATCAGAACATTTGAGTTCAACAACGTGTGTTTTATAACTGAAAGTGTCCAAATTCATGTAGTGTCTGTAAAACATTGTAACATTCAGTTTGTACTTAAACACAGTTTATTTGTATAGGGGAAGGCTTTGTGTTCAGATTAATTATAGCACAGTACTGCAGTATCTGCTGAATGTACTCCAGCAGGTTCAAAGCTGTCTCCACAACACAGGAAAGTTCTTTAGCAGAAATGTCTGCAAAGCTTCCCATTTTGCAGGTAAATCTATCTGATCATGGAATGATTTGGGTTGGAAGGGACCTTTAAAGGTCTTCTAGTCCAGCCTCCCCAACCCAAGTGGAAGGGATGTCTTCCACTTGATCTAGTGGCTCAGAGCTTTGTCCAACGTGACCTTGAATGTTTCCCAGGATGGGACATCCAAACACCTCTCTGGGCAACCTGTGCCACTGTTTCACCACTCTCATCGTGACAAATTTCTTCCCGTAATTTGTCTGAAACTCTTTTAGTTTAAAACCATTCCCCCTTGTCCTGTTGCTACAGGCCCTGCTAAAAAGTCTGTCCCCATTTTATAACCCCACTTTAAGCATTGGAAGACCATGATAAGGTCTCCCTGAGGTCTTCTTTTCTCCAGGCTGAACAATCCCAGCTCCCAGCTTGTCTTCACTGGAGAGGTGCTTCAGTTCTCTCATCAGCCTTGGCCTCCCCTGGACTCTCTCCAGCAGGTCCATATTTTTATGCTGGGGACCCCAGAGCTGGAGGCAGCACTGCTGGTGGGGTCTCATCTGAGTGGGGCCCAGGGGCAGAATCCCCTCCCTCCCAGTATTCTGTAAGACCAGCTTTTAAAAGATAATCAGTCTGAACAGTAGATACTAGTGAGAATATTTCTTTCTTTCCTATAAAATAAATTTTTATGTCTGAGGGATTGATTCACGATTGTTGTGCACACTGCCATTTTACATCTTCTGTGAAAAACCAAAACCTTTCTTTTCTTAATCTAAAAATTCATTTTATACTCTTGCCAAGTTAGCAGAAAATAAAGCTATTTTAAAAGAGACCTTACAAAACAAGACAATTCTTAAAGTTCACCCTACTGAAGAAGCTGAGAACAGGTAATAAGAAAGGAATTTTAATAGCTAAAGGAAATGTGCACCTCCTGCTATCAGCAGCTGTACTACCAGAAATAATTACCTGTGTCTCTTACAGTGTAAGACTGTAAGTCACAGTAAGAAGCCAACAAATAGAAGAGAAAAGGAGGAGAAATCTGATCAAAAAAGCAATAATGGAATCAAGGACAATCTGGAGGCAAAGCCAGATGGTCCGGCAGAGAACACTAGTGAAGATGAAGCTCAGACTAATAACCAAAGGAAAAAAGGTGAGTTTGGGCACTGTGTATAATGCAGTAAGTCACTGTTGATACAGCTGCATCGATTCCAGCTGAGCGACTTGATAAAACTTCTCCTGGTTTGCATTTGCTGGGTGAATACAGAATATATTGCTGTCTGCACGGAAGCCTCAGCCAGGCTGCCTCTCTCAGGGTTTGGAGCATTCTGTTCAGTCAAGTAGGAATTCTGGGGGAAAAGCAGCTCATGCCCTATTGATGGTCCTTGGAGCTCTGACAATTTCTGGAAGATTTTATCATGGCTGTATAAGCCATTACTGTCTCTGATTAACTTTATTTCCCTCCATAGGTAGCACTGTGTTAATTTAACTTAATATATTTATGTGTGTGTGTTACTGCATATACACTAGGACTTCAAATTTCATGTTCTACTGTTAGCTTACGCATTGAAGTGATCATTTGAAAACTAAACCAGGTTATTTTCTTCCTTTTGATCCAATCTGTTACACTAAAAATGGGAGGCAAACCTGTATCTCATTTGGTCAGGAGATTGGAATAGGCTGGAGAAACAGCAGAGAGAGTTTCAAGATCTTGCTGCCATTGGCTGCTTTATTATTTTGCTTCCCTGCTGTTGTTTTTCCAGATCCTGAAGACCTTTGCTGTTTAGATTTATTAATATTCCTATATATATATATTAAAAAACCAAAACCTATAAGCTTTTAATTTTTTCAGTCTAAGCGGAAACCTAAAGCAAAGCATTCCACTTAAATGTAAAATGTGTTTTTCTTTCCCCACCCAGTGCAGGTAACACATTTTATGTACTTGCTTATATTTCTTAGCCACAAGAGTGTGAAGCCCACGATACCAATCAATATTATAGTTAAATAAATTGTTAGTGGGTACTTTAGGCCAGCCTACAAATATAACAAAATAAAGCTTTGCGAGTAATTTTTGATACTTGCGAATGAACTTGGAATATCTCGAGGTCAAAATACAGTACCACAGGTAAATTCTCAGGAAAATTTGTTTGATTTGTGATTGAAATCCTTATTGTGGTAGTTAATTTTATATGTTATTTTTTTCCCTCAAAGTTTCATGGACAAGTTCTGAAATTCTATAGCAATGAATTTACTGTCTGTATTTAACACTTACAAAGCTACAAATTCTTGATCATGGAGCACCTAAAAGCCATTAAATAAAAAAGTTTGTCTTTACTTCTCATATTTGAAGCTTAGTTGAGATTACCTTTCAGTTTGAGAAATTCTTGTTTACTGCATTTATTATTTAGTCATTTATAATACCTTAAAATTTCAGTGCTAAGATTCTCCCGCTTTTTAAAATTTGAAATAAACTGTTGCTAATTTTACAAGAAGAATTCTATAGAGTCTTTTCAGGAGCTGAAACCTCAAGTGTTAGTATAATCAAGAGTAATATATTAACTTTTCAAGGTAACAAGCAGAAATGGGTGCCACTTCACTTGGACGATGTGAGGTCAGACAGTCAAGACAGACCAGGCTCTCGAACGACCTCCAGATTTGTGCTGGAAACAAACAAGTTAATACCTCATAACAACAGAAGGAATGAGGCAAGAAGTAAGTAGTTCTCAGTCTCTGGGTCTTGGTGGCAAATAAAGTGTAATAAAATGACTTGTGCTGGCAGAAACGTAGCTCTAGCTGTAGTAGGTAAAACCTGGTGTTTGTATTTGCCAGTAACCAGCAGCATGTATTTTCCTCTTCATGGCTCCCTGCACAATCTTGTCCCACAATTTTACAATGCAGAAAGTTCAGAAATAGCCTCAGAGGGTGTCTGCTCTGTCCTACTCTGCTGCTATTCCCACAGCTTGTTGCTACCAGAGCAGTTGCTTGTGGAGCTACACTTTGAACTCTGCTTTGGCAGTTCTACTGATGTTGTTTTTTCCTATGAGCTGGACCGATTCCCTCAGCTTCCTGACCTATTTCTCAGCATGGCTATGCAAAAAGCTGTACTAACGCCACAACTGGTGCTGCTTCTGGTCCTCAGGTGTTGTGAACACAGCTGGTTAGGTGGCAGAAATCTTAGGCTGAGTGTAAGTCTTTGGTTTAAGTTTTAAAATTGCAATATACATTAACAGTTTGAACGTTTGCTCATTATAAAAAGTACTGGATGCTACTAGCATGGAATTTATGAAGTCATTTTAGGAACTGGATGTAAGAGCTTGATCTGGATTTTTGAAGGATGGGTAGGGGCCAGGGGAGGATTTTTATCAGTTATCACTTCCTTCAGCAGTTTTTCCTTAGGACAGTCAAATAACTGAAAACATGTAGCGTGAATTTACCTCAAGGTTTGAGTGATTCAGGACCAGTTTCAGTGTGAGAGAACATAAAACATTTCTTTCTCTTTTCAGGAACATTTGTGTTTAAATAAAAAACCTGATTTCATGCTAAATACGAACTCACTCGTGAGGGTGTTATATGTAGGACTTCTGCCTGAGTCTGAGCCATAGGGACTCTTAGGATGCAAAATACAAAATGATCTGGAGAAGTAGTTCAAGTAATACCTGTGCATTCGGGATCTCTAAGGTTGAGGGTGACAAGTCCTCAGGTCCAAATCCCCAGTGAGACACACACATACAGATTATATTCGCTGTGAATTCAGAGTCTTTTTGACAGTATGAGCTTTGAGTGTATGAGCATACATGTGTGGTTGTAGGGTTCACTAAAAATAGTTGCTAAACTAAGATTTTCAATACAATTTTTAGTACATGTCTTTAGTTAGTCGTTTGTTAAATCTAGCAGCTCTCAATTCGATCAAGTAGGGGCTGTATCCCCAGGCATTCCTGTGGCAGAGTGATCCCCCTGGCATCTGAAAGACTCCCCAGTTACAACTTAGAGAAACTTTCAGCAAAGGTGACTGACTGAACATGGAAGTCTTTGCAAGTGTTAGGAAAAGAGAAAGAAAATGAAACCCTCTCTCACACAGTTCCTCTCCCGAGTGAAGTGGGAATTCCACCTGTCCTTCAGGGTGAAGCCGAGGTCCCTGGGGTCTGGTTTGGACAGTTGCTATTCAATGGGCAGGGCCAGGGGAGTGGTTGGCAGCTGCTGCTGGGAACAAAAGGGAGACTCCAGAGAGCCACTGCTGTGGGAATCCCATCATCCAGAGCTGGACAGAGGGATTGAGTGCACCCTCAGTGCATTTGCAGATGACCCCAAGCTGAGTGCTGCAGTTGACCCCAAGCTGAGTGCTGCAGTTGACATATGTGAAGTTGACATGCAGGATGCCACCCAGGGGGACCTGGACAAGCTTGAGATGTGGCCTCTGGGAATCTCATGAGGTTTAACAAGACCAAGTGCTGGTGCTGCACCTGGATGAGGGCAATCCTTTGGTATCAATCCAGGCTGGGGAATGACCAGATGGAGAGCAGCTCTGCCCAGGACTCTCAAGGGTGCTGCTGGAGGAGAGGCTGGACATGCCCTGGCCATGGGCACTCACAGCCCAGAAAGCCAAACATGTCCTGGGCTGCATCCAGAGCACCGTGGGCAGCAGGGGAGGGAGGGGATTCTGCCTCTCTGCCCGGCTCTGGTGAGACCCCACCTGCAGTGCTGCATCCAGCTCTGGGGCCCCAGCACAGCAAGGACATGGACCTGTTGGAGCCAGTCCAGAGGAGGCCACCAAGGTGATCAGAGGGATGGAGCACATTTCCTTTGAGGGAAGACTGGGAGAACTGGGTTTGTTCGGCTTGAAAAAGAAAAGGCTTTGGGGTAACCTAATCGTGGCTTTCCAGTATCTGAAGGGATCCTGCATGATGGAGAGACACTATTTACAAGGGCATGGAATGACAGGAGGAGAAGGAATGGTTTTAAAATGAAAGCAAGTAGGTTTAGATTAGATAATAGGAAAAATAGGTTTTCTGTGAGAGTAATGAGGCCCTGGCACAGGTTACACTGAAAAGATGTGGATGCCCCACCCCTGGAAGTGTTCAAGGCCAGGCTGGATGGAGCTCTGAGCAACCTGGTTTAGTGGAAGGTGTCCCTGTTTGTGCCGAGGGGAGGTCGGAACCAGATGGTTTCTAAGATTCCTTCCAACCCAAGCCATTCTGCAATTCTGTGATTCCCATCTCACTCTAGTAGTGGTGGGAGTCACAGGAGGAGACTGAACTGTCTTGATCATTCCTTCCTGCCCCAAGAGGATTGTAGGTACTGTGATCTCTGAGCTGGCACCAGTGTCCAGTTGCTTCAGAAGCATTTGGGGTTGACTGCCAGTCCATTGATTGCCACCTTACTGCTGACCCCTCCTGCCTGACTCACCTTCTGGCAGGGCTGGCAAACCTTTCCTGTTCCTCTCCTGCAGCTTCAGCTCTGACCACCTGCTTCAGCCAGCATGGCTGAGGCTGTGGATTGCTGGGAGCAAGCTGAGAACTCTGGTGTCATAAGGGACTTACAGGCACCAGGGTGTTTCACTGTGATTGCAGGTATTTTGTGTTTTTTTCTCTTCAAGATTGGCGTCGCGACAGAGAAAAGAGAGATGACCATGATGAAGTGTGCAGCGTAAGGAGTGAGGGTGGCAGCGTCCGAGGATTCTCCAGAGGCAGAGGAAGGGGGAGAAGCAGAGGAAGAGGACGAGGCAGAGGAAACCCCAGCAGTATGCAAAGAAATGCAAACTTGGCAAAAAAATTTAAAACTATCTTTATAATGTTGTTGTTTTCATTTTCTAATGTTGTTACTTTATGTTTTCTCTTATGTTGAAGTGAACTTTGACTATTCAGCTGGTTATCAAGAACTGTATGGTGAAGGAATTGACCAAGTATTTCAGCCTGAGCTTAACCCTGGTGTGATTTATTACTATGGTGATGGAACAGGAGTGCAGATGTATTCTGTGGATGAAGCACTTCTCAAGGAATATATAAAACACCAAATGTAAGTAGATTGCTTGATGTATAAATATTTTCAGAGATCTAGTTAAGATAAAATAACTCACTTCTAACAGTGTTGAATCCTTATTATCCATATCAAGTTGGAGATTAAGGCATTTCAGCTTAACTTTTTGAGTTAACTCTGACCATTTCTAGTGTCAGCTCGAATTTATTCAGTGGTGGGGTGGAAAAACTTGAGTAATGGGGAGGAGTTTTAAGGAAGCTGTTTCTGCATCTTGTGCTGTAGTCTGGCTCTAACTCGTATAACTGCTTTATTTATGGTACACAGCCCTCTTTATGTTGTCATGTAATTGAGATATGGATGTCTCTGAGCTTGTGCTTTTGAGTACTGTTGGTCTGTTTGCCTGTAAAGCTCTTCTTGGGTGACGTTTCCCCTGTTTGCTCTCAATTTCACTTTGAGAAGTCTTGTTAGTTTGATGTTTTCAGTGTGTTGCACCTGAAACATGTAACTGAGAGAGAGTAGTTTTGCAATGATACTTGATTTTTCAATAATCTGAAATGTTTACTTTCTCGTGTACACCATTAGGCAATGAGAAACCATCTGGAAGACTGATTATCACCAGGAGACAAGTCAAAAAGGGCCTGGAAAGCACTAGTTCATTTTAAAGAGACAGTTTCCACCACTGGCAGATATTTCATCCTCACTACTTGCATTTCACCGCGATGCCTCTGTGGTGGTTTTTGATTGCCCTCGTGTTCCGTACAGCAACTTGCTTATTTTATTCTCGCTTCTTTTGTTACAGTTGACGCAAAAAGGAAGAGAAAAGCCTCTTTAAAGGGCAGAAAGTATCTGACATGTGGCTATCAACTTCAAAACTTCTATTGCAGTCTTTTTTTACTCTTGCTGCCAGGCCCCTATGAGACCTGACAGTGGACATGTACCCCCATGTCAGGATAATCGGCCTGCACTGTCCTCAGACAAGTGGGGGAGGAGCACAGCCACTCCACTGTTGGCCAGATTTCTGGGCATGCAGTGTAGAATCCAGACCTCCTAAGGTAGGACATGACAATGTCCCCCTCTGCTGAGAAAAATGTCAGTTACAGCATTGGTCACATCTGACTTCTGGGTATATTTGTGTTTCCTTTTGGCACCGAGAGGTTGGCAGGTGTTGGTAGAAGAGTTGGCATGGCTGGATAACCACAGCCATTGGTTGCTTGCCTGGTGTGAACTCCTAAGGCAGTTTGGTTATGGAGTTTGCTTTCCATGAGAGGGAGATTCCTGAGCAGGTATAGAACATAATTTCACTAGTTTTATTCTCCCTAGACAAAAAAAAAAAAAAAAAAAAAA
>VYXC01013169.1:214820-260327 GCA_013397175.1 Platysteira castanea
AAGTGTTTTTTATTTATTCCCTTCTTTTATCGCATTAAAACTGATGAGAAACAAACCATTCATCAGTTACCTATTATTAGCCTCTAAATGGGGGTGGCTTTGTCTGCCTTTCATAACTTAGCTATAAAATATTACAGTGAGTATGCCAAAGAAGGAAGTATATATAAAATAAAGGTACACAAAATTGTTCTGTCTTAAGAGTTCCTATTTGAGTCCAAGATAAATCAGGATCTATTAAAGAAATGAGATTGAATCCTAGTGGATGAATAAATTTTAAAAGTTTACCTACTTAATAGAGAAAAATCTTAGAGACGGTCCAACTGAGTTGATGTGTAATTACAGGAAGAAACACACTGCTATCAAGCAGTTTATGCTTGTCCCAAGAACCAGCTCGATGTACAAGAGTAATATTTGTATTGCGTACAAAAATATCTTCTATGTTTTTAATTACAGGCTGAAGTTGTCAGCCTGAAAAGTTTCAGTGCTTAGCAGCTCCTCATTCTGCAACATGCAGCAGAACTCTATTTAAAAGCCCTCTTTCTTTAGAAAATAAATAAATAAAAGTTCAAATATCAATTCAAAAATAAGCAAAGGGACTGTGAAGGAAAGGAAGAAGAGAAAAGCTGGAGGGTGTGTGTGTGTTTAGGTTCGTCCCTCTACTTGGAGCAAACTTGTGCATTGTCTTCATTTATCATTAATGGTCTTTCACACTCCTTTTTCTAGAGTGATGGACATCAAGTGAGGCAGTTTGAGTCAAGTTCAGTCATTGTCCATTTCTGCTTGTGGAATTTTTATCTAGGTGAATCGTTACAGGATTTTACCTTTACTGTATGATTGTAAAGGTAACACTAGTAAAATGTTGGTATCTGGCATTTGTGCTTGTTTATCTTCTAGACTGGGAGGAGAAAAGGAACATAGCAGCTCAGAAGAGTAGACAGGATATTCTTGAAATAAACTTTTTCTTTGTGCCCAGTTGCTTCACTGATCATACGTGGCTCTGAGTAAGAGCTTAACTCTCTGAAAGCCTTGTTCTCTTCTCTGTTTGCTTTGACTCAATAGCAGTGTTTCCATTTGTCCTGTCTTGTCCAGCATTGAGACTTTAAATTCATTCTGTCTTGGAGCTGAGTGTTGGTCAGAGCACGGCGCTGATAACGCTGGGCTCGCAGGTTCGATCCCCACCTGGGCCACTCACTTGGGAGTTGGACTCGAGGATCCTTGTGGGTCCCTTCCAGCTCAGAATATTCCATGTGTTTCATAGAGCCAGCTTTTGCTTCAAATTTTGTCAGCTACAGGAAATTGGAGAAAGAAATGGTATCCAGGTGTTGCTTGAGTCAGTGATGTCATCAGAGTGCCCTGCCCTTGGAGACTTTGGCCTTGATTCCAGCTTCAGTGGAGAGACTTAGTGTTTTATACTTCGTTGAAATTAGAATGATCTTTATTTACATTTGCATGTGCAGCTTTTTTCCTCATCATTTTAATAGTCTCTCATTTTCTTTTTGCACTCCGTCTATTTTTGTGATAGAATTTTAACTGCTTTCCGTTACGTCCTTCCCTACCTGCATTTTTCTGAACTTGATGAGGGGTTAGTGTTCCTTGGATGTAATGTGCAAAATCATGGTATGATGTGTAAGCTCCATGAAAGGCCTAGATTTCAGTCGCCATGATTAAACTGAGGGGGTTTTCCATTCTTTCTCATAGGATGTTTTCTCATTTCCTTGCTCTGTGTGACAGATCATGATTTGAGTTCCTTACTTTTTGTCTTCACTAAGTATAAAACATCTTGACACCTGGATTATTTCCTAGAGCAGCTTCATTTTTGAAGATTTGTCTTTCTGCTGTTTGTCCCTCATCTCTGTGGTATAACCAGATACCTGAAATGTCCTTGTTCTTCAACACCATCTATTCTTTAAGACTTTTTTCCTCCATGAACTGTTGTGGCTTTTGGTACAGTTTCATGCCAAATACAACATTACTGGTTTTGTTTTCTCATCTTCCCACAAGCATGCTTGAGGATTCAGAGTATATATCTGTGCCTCCACACTCAGATAGGATACTTAAACCTTCCAATGCACGGGAGACTGGGACAATAAAAGATGCAGTTCAGGATGAACTGATACTGCTGTGTGGGACATAACTTATGCCCTGACTGTAAGCAGTGCTTGTCCTTCATCCATATGGAGGCCAAGACAATATTGTTCCCTTCTGTCCATGTAAGTAATGAGGGAGGGGGCGGGTGAAGGAAAACCGGAGCGTAGTTTTTGGTTGTACAGATGTAACAAGGCTTGATTTTTACCCCTCTGTGCTGTACTGAGTCATAAGTCTGTCTTAAGCTGTCAGGCATGCTTGCTGCTCTGTGGGTCTTCTGTAGCTACAGCTGTTGAAGAATGATTTTGCTGATGTCAAAATACACTCTGTTTTTTTTAATGGAAGACTTTAACAAGGAATCTAGGTTGCTACTTCAGGAATTTCTTTAACCGTAGAATAAGCTCAGGTGTGTATGTTTCATTCTGCAGTGAGTATTATTTCAGCACAGAAAATTTGGAGAGAGACTTCTTTCTGAGGAGAAAGATGGACCAACAAGGATTTCTGCCTGTGTCACTGATTGCCAGTTTCCGTCGGATGCAAGCTCTGACTACGAATGCTGCACTCATTTTGGAGGTAAAATCATTCACAAGCATGTATTTGAAAAGTTGCTTGGTTAATTCTGTGCTGCCATTTAAAGTCAGTGCTACGAAGTTAGGAAAATGTTCTGTTTGTAATGACAAGGATTCTATAGAGAAGCTGTAAGTGGCCAAGTTGGTGGGTTTTTTTTTTCTTTTTTTCAGTAGTTTTTAATGTTATAATACTCTTGTCACACAGGCCCTGAAGGACAGTACAGAAGTTGAAACTGTGGATCAGAAACTAAGAAAAAGAGTTGATCCAGAAAAGTGGCCAATTCCAGGTCCTCCTCCATGCAACCTGCCTCCAACTGACTTTTCTCAGCTCATCAATTGTCCAGAATTCATACCAGGCCAAACTTTTGGCTCACATACTGGTAAAGGATTTATTTTACAGAAACATAAGTTCAGTGCTGTCTGTCTAGCTTAGGAAATTTGCCTCCTGATACTGATTTCATAATAGAAGTTGTACTTTTGGTAACGATTTATTCAGCTACTCTGCCTGCCAGCCTTGCACTTGCCAAGTCACATGGCTGATGTGAAGTAAATAAAAATGTCTCCTGAGTGTTATGGCTGTGACCATTCTCCAGAATATAGAAAGATGGACTACAGTCCTGTAGAATTAGTAATACTAATCTTAAACTAGTCATAAAATCTGCTTCATTTTTGTGGCAGCTGAAAGTTCACACTCTATTTGGTGCCTCCTTGTTTTGGATATGAAACTCATTCATGTTATTAATAGGGAGCTGGATTTGTTTGCTGACAACCCTTGGCAAGGAAATCCTTTACTAAAATGTTGGCTGAAATTAAATGGGAAGAATGAAGATGGAGTTAGGCAGCCATCCAGAGAGCTAGAGAATGATGTGGAGAAAACAGGACCCTAATGATGCTGCGCTTTTTTTTCTCCTCAACAAACGTAATGTCTCACAGCCTATGAAGAAACTTTCCATGGAATTAAGTTCTTAGAACTGATTTTATTCTGAAATGTTGGGTGAACTGTGAAAAGCTGTCTCTTAAAAATGAAAAGAAATTCTTTGATCAGTGTTACAGTTATCCAGAGACGTAGAAAAATGGTAGCTGTGGTTAAAAGAAAGACCAATGAAACAATTGCAAAACAGTTAAAACCAAAACAATTCACAACAGGAACTGAACTACTGTTTTCTACTGCTAGAGTCTGCACCAAGTTCTCCAAGAGTGGGAAGCCCGCTGAGTCCAAAGGAAAATGCTGAAACAAGTAATTTTCAGACAATGTCTAAAGGACTGTCTACAAGTTTGCCCGATTTGGACTCTGAACCTTGGATAGAAGTGAAGAAGAGGCATCGTGCATCCACTGTCAAGCTAAAGGTAAAACCAAAACCCTTTAAGTTATGTTTAAATAAACAAATGCAAAACCAGCTTTGAGGTTACACTGTAAACCAAGGTTTTAAACATCTTAACATATGTAATTGCTTGCGAATGCAATACAGTTTGGGAAATCATTATCCAACTCAAATATAAAACCTTTTCCAACTCAGGAGACTGTTCCTGTACCTGATCAAACACTAGATCAACACCAGCCACCCCCACCTCCAGAGGAACAAGAACAGGAAGAACTTGAATTTTTGTTTGATGAAGAGATGGAACAAAATCAGTGTCGGAAGAATAAATTTACTGATTGGTCAGACAGTGATTCTGATTATGAAATTGATGATCAGGATGTAAACAAGATTTTGATTGTGACACAGACACCACCATATGTGAAAAAACATCCTTGCGGAGAATGTGCTGGCAACCGTGTGTGCCGTGCAAAAATTACATCAGAACTTGCTAAAGTCATTAACGATGGCTTGTACTACTACGAACAGGATTTGTGGATGGATCAGAGTGAAAATGATGCCATGATGAAGGTAATTCTCTTTAATTTTTGACCTGAAAACCATGCTTGTCCAAACAGTTCCGAAATTAATTACAGCCTTCTGCTAAGTACTTGTAAAATGCTAGAGAAAAGTGACAGTAATTTGCAGGTCTACTGAATTATCTTTAGATTTGAAAGCAGACCCAAAGTTTTTCATGCCACAGACTTGACCAAAACCACTAGATGAATATCTTTTGTAACAGTTTGGAGATGGTTCAAGTTTTCCAATGTTTTCTTGTTCTATGAATAGTTTGTTTCATAACAACTGCACACCCCTACCCAGAGAGGAAGGGGGTACGTGTCAGAGAGGAGATAATGAGAGGGAAGTAGTGCAGTCATTTTCAAGTAGTTTTATTAAAGTTGTGTTTGCCTTGTAGTTTGTTAGAACAATAGTTAGAATGAAATTACCTAAACACTGAGTGGTGAGGGAAAGGGGCTTTATTTGTGCACAAAGAGGGGGTAGTGGCTTCATGGACAAATGGAGCATATCCATACGAAAGCAAGCTGACAAAGGTGGAAATGAATGTTGAGAGTAAGAGCAAGAAATAAAGGTAGAATTTAGAATATGGATTAGAATGGACCAAGAAAACCAGCAAACATGAAGAGGGTAGTGAGAAATAGCAAACTCCAAGAGAGAATATTTTCTTTTTTGTTGTTGTTACGGACTTGACAATGATTTGATGAGATTTTTCACATGCAGCATGCACGAGTCCCACCTGAGACAGGTGTGTGGGTACTTGTGTGTCAGTTCTGGCTTATTTTCTCTTCATGAAATGCATCTGTTTCTCAGGGTGGTATCTATTACCCTGCTTTGCATTTACAATTTGCTTTCTCTAACTCAGCAAGAGGTTGAGAACTTTAAGAAGCTAAACCTCATTAATAAGGACGAATTTGTTAGTCCTGCACCAGAAACTGCTGATCCAACCCAAGAAGTTCCTCCAGGACCTCGAGGGTTGCAGAAGGGTAAGTATGAAAGTATTTGTTTTTTAGAATCTCTGTAATAAAGAACAACTCTGTAGGTGTTTTGACTCTTTCTGCCTTTGCAGTATTTTAATTTTGGTTCAGTCAGCAGTCTGAGGGGGCTTTTTCTTTGCTAATTTTTCAAATTGCCAACTGTTCCTGGGTAGCATGGTTTCAGTTGAATGACAAGAAGCTGGCACTTGTTCTGCTTTGTTGTCACTATCCATCAGCACCAGGTGCTCTTTGTGTGACTTGGAATTTACAATGTGTATAGTTAGACTGAAGCTGTGAAACATTTTATAGAAACCAGCATTTTTATGGGATACAGGGATGGAAGGAAATGAGATTAGAAGAATTTACTACTTGTGTCATAACATTACTGAGCAGTCACGACATCCAAATCTTACCTGTTGAGGTATTTCTGATAGAAGTAGTACTATTAACATTTACTGGGTTACATGCTAATAGCATCTCTAAAGTAACTCAGGAAAACCACCTCACCTTCTCCTTCCTGCCTCCATGTTTAGCAGAAGAGCTGGCCTGTAATTTCCTAAATACTGAAGTACCTCCAACAGCAGGAGTGGCTCGATCGCTGCCAACAGCAGTCCCAGATTCCCCCCGTTTCCACCCTGGCTTTATCCCACGAACACCTCGCACCCCAAGGCTCCAGGATCCCAACAAAACACCCAGGTTCTACCCTGTTGTTAAAGAAGCACGATCCTTTGATGGAAAGGTAAATGAAAAAACATACTAAAAAAAAACCAGCAAAAGCCTGTAAAATTCATGTTTGTGCATACAGTTTAACAAGAATTAAAAGGCAAAAAATTAAATGTTTGTACTCCTATTTTTTACCTCCAAAATATTTACCACATTCATTTTTCAATTTCTATTATATGCTTTTTGAGTCTTCTTCCTTCTAAGTCCTTACTAAAAGAAGTGTAGTGTTTAAGATTTTTTGTTAGTTACATAAGGCTAATCTTCAAGTTATGAAACTGTGGTCTTGTGACTTTATAACTTGTTAGATAACAGAATATAAAACTTCTAGATCTCTGTTTTAAGTGGGAGAGAATGAGTGAAGTCAAATTAGGGAAATAAATCCTTCATTTACTTTCTTAGACTCCAAGAAAAAGAAAAACGCGCCACAGTACAAATCCTCCCTTGGAATGCCATGTTGGTTGGGTGATGGATTCCAGAGACCACAGGCCAAGAACTTCCTCTGTGAGGTGAATGTTGTTGTTGTTATTCAAAATTTATTGGCAGGTAGTTCTCACTGCTAATGGAGAAACAGGCTATAAAAGGCAATTTATAAATACAATGGAAGTAAGAAAAGAATGATCAAGAAAGACAAAAATATGGAATACAAGGCTGTCTGGAAACAAGCTGGGCAGACTGGTGTTCACAGTGTTGTTTAATCCATGACATAGCGGCAGTACTTGAGGCACTGATGTTCACTTTGGTGGTCATTAACAATCAGGCAGGACAGTAATGTTTAGTTATCGTTGTCCAAAATTGTCTCAGTTTTTGACATATTAGCACAAATTCTGATTTTCTTGAGGTGCACCCAAACCCAGATGCACTGCAGCAGTCACCAGGTGACCGTACCACAGCTCTTGCCTAGGTCAGGGTAGGTGAAAACGGATTCTGCAGAAAAGCTCTGTTTATAGGTCAGAAATATGTTGGTTTTTTTCTCCAGCAGTTCCAGTGCCTCACCTTCAGAAGGAGCTCCACTGGCAGGTTATGGCTGTACTCCAAATTCTCTTCCCAAATTCCAGCACCCATCTCACGAACTGTTAAAGGAAAATGGCTTTACTCAGCAGGTGTACCACAAATACCGTCGGAGGTGTTTAACAGGTAAGCTGCTCCACACACTGCCTAAGATTTCAGGTAGAAGTTTCCAGGTGTTGTCTGATACCAGTTTTCTTCACTTGTTCCTCATCCTTAATTTTTCTTTGGAAAGACAAACAAAATTTATTTGGTGTTTCTGTTTTAGGAACTGTGCTTGCCATTTAACTTTACATTCACTGACAAAAAAATTACACTCTGAAGTTACCAGAAGATCTGGTGTGTTTTTTACTAATGGCAAGGCACTTTAAAATATTCTGGTGAAAAATTAAAATAGTGGTTTTGTTCTTCCCTTTCTCTTTTTCTTCCAGAGAGGAAACGGTTGGGAATTGGCCAGTCCCAAGAAATGAACACACTTTTTCGTTTCTGGTCCTTTTTTCTGAGAGATCACTTCAACAAGAAAATGTATGAAGAATTCAAACAGCTTGCTCTAGAGGATGCAAAAGAACACTACAGGTATTTTTTCCTGAGGCCTTACCACTCCTTTTAATGACTGTGAAGTTTACATACATCTGCAGTGACCATTTTTAGTACTGCCTTTGCCTTCTCGTAAATCTTTTAAAATAGCAGTGTGTCTAAGTTACTTTCATAGCAAAAATCCATATATATTTGTGCTTTGCAGATGAATAGCTAAATGGGCAACATTTCCTGACCTGTAATCAGTTGTGAATTCTACAAAATCCTGTTAACTTGTTTACCATGATGAGTCAGTTCTGTACCAACACTCCTAAGAGTCTTCCTTCCATAGGTGAAGACATTCTTAACCTCATTTTACTTGGTCAAACTGGTTCTTGCCTTACAAAAATACCAGAAAAATGACCACAAAGGAAATTATCACTGCCCTTTAGCTCTTGGATATAATTTCCTTCCTTCCACCCAGTTCCACCCAGTTCCCCCACCCCTGTTTCTCTGAGCCAAAGAGACAAGGTAGATTTTTGTACCTCTCGGTTCTGTTCCAGGTACGGCTTGGAATGCTTGTTCAGATTTTACAGCTATGGCCTGGAAAAGAAATTCAGGAAGGAAATATTCGAGGATTTCCAGCAAGAAACAAAGAGGGATTATGAAGCTGGTAATTATCACAGGCTTGCCACTGCTCACACTGTGGTAACATTAATTGAAGATAATCCTAATTCCTTGGCACTGACTTGTTAACTGACCGAGAAAAGCTTTTATTAATATTCTTTTTATCTTCAGTTCTCTTAAAAATATAGTTACCAATGAATAATTAAGGTTTTAATTAAATTTGACCTTTGTAAAGTGGTAAAATCATCTTTTTCTGTTACTAGGTCAGCTGTATGGACTGGAAAAATTTTGGGCTTACCTAAAATACTCTCAGCACAAGACTCCAGCTGTTGACCCCAAACTGCAAGAGTACCTGAGTAAATTTAAGAGGCTGGAAGACTTCAGGGTGGATGTAAGTTTCAATGCCTATTTTTAATAATACTTGGCGTACTAATATTTTTGCTGCAAGGTAATCTGAGGGCGGCACTTGATTTCATAAAAAGGCAGCTTGATAAATCCTAAGGGCCTAATCCTTTCAGTCCTACAAGTCTGTGGAAAGGCAAAAATACCTGGCTCTATGGCAAAACACGTAACAGGTTGGCCCTGTTCATTTTCAGCCTCCTATTGTTGAAGAATCTGGCAGGAGGAGATCAGGTGAGGATTCAGGTCATCGCAGACATCAGTCTAACTCTTCTAAAACACCTTCCACCACCAAACCCACCGCTGCCTGTCAGTCCCGGGCGCTGGGAAGCGTTTCCTGTGGGAATACCATGCAAGCCTCCATGGGCCGTAGCAATGCTTCCACAAAATCTATAGAAAGTGATGTACCAGAAAAATAGACTTTGGATGAGCTTGTGCCCTCAAGAATCAACTTTGGCATCACTGTCCTAATCTGGAGATCTTCAAGGCGAGGCAATCTCTACTATGTGATTAAAAATGTATGGAAAGACAAAGGATGGGATTCTCTTTTTCATGGGATTTAGTTCCAAAACACTTGCCCTAGGAGAGTTGCTCTTGGTTATGGGATCACTGGAAGGATCCTAGGGAAGATTCTTTGGCTTCAGTATTGCTTTCCTCAAGCTTTTGTTTACAAAGAACTGCATTCCTTGCATATGCAAAAAATACTTCGAGGGATGCCTTACATTTCAGCTCAGATTTCTTAAAAAAGGTATGATGTATACCCATGTTATTTACTGTGCTTTCCTTACCCATATTTCCCCGTTATTTTATTCTACCAAAGCGAAAAAAGATTACATTATATGTAGAATATTAAATGGAAAGGAAGGATCTATGTGATTGGTTTGCTTTCAAAGCTAACTATCAAAAATATGTTTTTCTGCAAAAGCACACTCGAGAACATGCAGCTGTATATGAAACTGCATTTCTGGATTCTATTTGAAGATATAGTTTCTATTTTTTTCAGGGTCTCCATAGTTAGTATTTTATTAAGTATGGAGTTTGAGTGGACTTAACTGGGATAGTTTTGCAGGCATTTCCTTCAGTACTGGTTCTTTAATAACTGAAGCAACAGAAAACTACAGGGGAAAATTGAGCTTTTGATTTCATAGTGTCTTAAATTAACATTCAGTATCTACAGTTTGTGCAGATTGTTAAAATAGCCAACTATTCATACTCTGGGCTTGAGAGGTGTCTTCATTTGAATTCTCTTACAATTATGAACTCTAGCAGGAGAGGCATAATTTTGAATTTTCTTATCTCCATATTTCAAGTAATAAATAGTTTGGAGGGAAACAAAGTATTCCTTGTAAATTTTAATTTTTATTTGCTTTATTTTGCAATATCTGAATGAAGTTCTGCTTAAATTGTGCTCGCTAAGCCTAAATGATTTCAAACAGGTCTAAAGACAATTTCAAGTTATTCAAATACAAATCCATTTTTGTAGCTGAAAGGAGAGGATGTTTATAACCTGTAATGTCTTATTAACTTCATTACTTTGTTTTTAAAGACTCAAGAAGAACCAAGTGAATAACTTCTCTTCCAGGCGTAGGTGAGAGGAATTCCAGCTTTTCATTAGTTAACTGCAGAATTACTTCAGTTAACTTTTACAGTTAAGAAGTGATGTCTAGCACAGATGCCTTAAACTGACTGCACAGCCAAGGACGGAGCTTTTAACTACCAGCTCTCAGAGGTTATAACGAATCTGTTAACTTTTCATTGTCCTGTGACTCTCACTGAAACAAATGATGGATGTTTGCATTGAAAGGAGTGGACGGTAGCAGTGACCTTCCCCACAGTTTATACCATTTCAGCACAAAATCCAGCCTTTTGTCAGTGGCCTGTTCGAAATAAATTTAAATGAACACAAACCAAGATTGTAAGTAAATATCCTATAAATATGCTGAAGTGACACATCTCAGTCCTGTGTTTGATCCATGCCTTTTGCTACCCATGAAAATGATGCGAATGTAAATTTGGATTGAAATTGTATATACAAGTAATAAATTTAAGGTATTTCAATTTTTCATTGGAAAATGTGCAGATTAAGCTTTTAGTGCGTGTAATTTTGTGATATCTTGAAAAATTTTATAAAAACAACAAAAAACCCTACTAGTGTTGTACATCAACTTTTTTCCCCCCAAAAGTGTGAAGAAAAACAGCTTGAAAGAGTGTAAGGCTGTAGATTTGCATGGGAATTCCTGCTGCACTGAGGGAACCCCAGCCTGTTAAAGGTGGAAGTGCTTCTTGGAATGTGAGCCAGCTTTCTGCAAGTTCAATATGGATTTATTTTTGGCACATGATTGGGTGTCTGTCAAAAATATGAGAAGTGAATGATAAATGTGGGGGAACGCAAGGAGAGTGAATAATTTACCTGCTGGCCTCTGTAGAGTTGCTTGGACAGTGTCCCTTTAGTGAGCTGGACAGAAACACCACCCAAGCCCATCCACAGCTCTGGCTGCCTCTCAGGAATGCCCCTTTCACTTCCCACGGGCTTGAATCTTCCCTCTCTTCCCTTGCAGATAGGTGAGGAAAAACAATCCTTGCATTGCTGCTTGTTTCACTGTCTGGCTTCAAGTGGGTCATCACCTCAGTAACTGATGGACCTTGTTGCAGGGCCTTAACTGATGTTTATCCAACATCCCTTCCCACGCCTCTTATATCCATTTATTCCAACTGTAACTATGTCTTAAGACTAGTTGTGTTCTAACACTGGTCATAACTGACCACTTTGTAAGTCTTGGACCTTGTCTAAAAATTCTCCCATGTGCTTACTGAAAAATTTCTAGGTTTTTCATTTCTTCTCTTGACAAATAACTGTACAAACACTTCAAAGCACTACTCTGCCTAAAAACTAATTTTTGTCATGCTCAAAATACCGGATTCTAACAGCTTTTTAAAAGGGAAGACTCAAGCTGGCTCTTGTTCCTGTCAGAGACCAGATCATGTTTTCCTACACTGAGCAGCAGTAGCCTGTGTTTTAACAGGGATTTGGATTTCTGTGGGCGATAAAGCATTAGAATGGATGGAAAACAGTTTGTATTCATGGCAGCCTCCGTGCTGCAGCTTGGAGGCTTCAGGCACTGCTGAGGTGACAAATGACACTCCCTCAGCTCCAGGCAGAGAGGACACTTAAGAGTAGCTGAGGATCTCTTCCTGACAAATCTCACAGCTACACCAGGCTGGATCTGTCACCTCAAAAGCTTTCCTCTCTGCTGTCGTCAGCCTCTGTGCTGTTGTCAGCCTCTGTGCTGTTGGGGTTTCAGGTAAACAGCCCTTCACCTGCATTTCAGCCAACCCTGGCACACAGGTTCTGTCAAAGCAAGCTTAAACCCAATCTGTGAGCACCTGTTAAGAAACCTTTAACCATAAATTAGAAGGCAGAAGGATTTCCTTTCCACCTGTAAATCAGTCTGCAAGGCCAGAGTTACATTATTTACTCATGTTAAGCAGGGAGGGAATAAATAGCCAAATCTTTTGTACTCTTCCATACAGGGGAATAGTACCTCTTCCTAGAGGAAATAAAACCCCACAGATTCTTACTGTATTATCAAACAAAGCCTATGAAAGGTTTAATTGCTCCCTGCCTTTTACAGTGAAGACAGTAAAATCAAACTGATTTTGCAGGAATAATTAAAAGAATTAGAAAATAGTTTAGACCTGAGATATTTAAAGTGAAACAACATCAACAGCATAGTGCCAAACTGATTTTATGTGCTATGCCCAACCTGGAATGATAGAAAATTTAAACCTCAGTCAAGGAAAAGTATAACAGCTCAATAAAAAGATACAAACAAGTACAAGCATGTGAGATAATTCTGTAGTCCTCACTGGAAATTCAAAATGTTCAGCTCAAGTAACAACATGGTGCTTTTTTTGTTTTAAACCAAGGAGGTTTGAAAATCTATCTCCTGCCAAAATGAAGCATTTTTGGGAAGTGGTGTACAAAATGAGGCACAAGTGTCAAAACAAATGATGACTAAAACTAATTTAACACCAAGTCTAGCCTAGGAAAACAAGTCATATATTAAACTGGGAATGTATTTTGTTTCTAAAGATGAGAAATTCTTCCATCATACCCTCATGTTGCTTAAACAAAATTTAACACAGTATCAACCTGTCATTTTACTTAACAGTGAATTTTCACCAAGTGATTGACACAAATGTTCCAAGGTTGAATGCCTCCATCAAATTATTATAATAATTGCACTGAAGTTTGGATGGATCTGATGTTATGCTAAATTATGCTCTCTGTGTGTCAACTTCTCATAAATATGAAAGCTGTAGTGTGCTTTAAAGCACTTTTTTTAGGTTGTCAGCTTTAGATCACTAGTGACTTTGTATGTAGGATGGATGAGGTTAATTTAAATCCACTAGACATCAAAATTCAGTCTATGCAACATTCTGCTGCCATGGTACAAGTTTTGTATTCTCCATAGTTACCATTAAGATGCTTCAAAGCAAAACACCCTTCACCCATCTTGTTCAGCTAATCCTAAAAGTTAAATTTTAAGCCTTGTCCTAAAGCCATTTTAAAAACCCAACAACAGAACTAGGTGTTACTTCACTGCCTTTCTGATAGCAAGGGAAAGGAAAAGACTGCACTTGGATTGTGTCACAGCAAATGCAAAACTACTCTTCCTTCAAAGTCACCTTTCTTTCTCCAGTAGGAAGCTAGTCCATGAAGCAGATAGAAGCATGAGGAACAGCTAATGCTACAGCTGTGCCAGAGGTAGCAATACCAATAGCTGCAGAGTGAAGAGCAGAGAAACTCAGAGCAAGTGGCAAGAACCTCCAGCTATGACTGTATAGTAGAAGCTGTAACACATACGTGTATTTTCATATGGAAGCCTGGGGAAAACCAACTTATCTGATTGTCCTAAGGGAGAGTTGGGCAAGCTGCCTTTTCTTGTTCCACAGCTAGAGAAGCTGGGTGCCATGATGAGGTGTGACAGCTGTGCAATAGCTAAAAGTGAAAGGCATACTGTAAATGTAGTGTAAAACCTTTTACAGCGAGACTTACTTAAAAGAAAAAAAATTCCCTAGTGAAGCATCCAGATATAGAACTGGTGTTTAATTACTCCCAGCCCCTGTCCTATGCAAGGAAGCTTTTATTTATCCTTAGTTCCCACTGTTCCATCTAAACCACATATTTCTGTGGTTAGTTACAGCAGCATGCCCAGCATTTCAGCAGAGTTAGATGATCAGCAGACACTCAGTCCAAGCCTGGACACTGCACTGTTGCTCAGCTTATAAGGACGTGACTCAAGCAGAAGCCAGTGCTTACTGAATTCACACCTCCCAGGAACATGCAGCCTGTACAGGAGCCTCCAAACATAACTTCTATGGAAAACCAGCTCCATTTCTGTTACTTCTTCCATGCTAAAACAATTCTATTCCAAGACTGGAGATGCAAGAAAGAATTCAACCTGCCTTCTAGGACACGTGAGTTACACACGATTCCACAGAGGAGTTTTTCTTTATTCATTTCATTTACATCAATATGAATCTCTTTCAGTCAAACAGGAATAAAAAAAGTAGTCATCTCTGGAATTTCAGAGTTTACAGTTCAACAGAATGTATATCTATATAAATTGTTACTGTAGACTTATCACAGGTGAAATCTGCAACCAGAGGTACAAACATAAGCCACGATGCTGCTGTTCCTGTCCTGTTAATGTTATGAGACATATTCCTTATACTTTACAATACACTCAGTTCCTAAAGTGCTTTATTTATATCACTTTTTTCCCCCATCACAAATTCACTGGCATAGGTTTAGTCTCTTAAATACAGCTTACCTGAATTAGTCTTCAAGATTTCTCAACAGCTGGGACTTGAAAGGGAGAGTAACTCCACCAGGACAAGGAGCAGTATTAATAGCAGTGGCTGCTTCATCTATCCAAGACTTCTTCCCCTTTTTATTGCATCATATTCCAGCTCTGCTTAACAGCTTCTACACAAAGTCTGACAGCACATGTGGTATTGTACATGCTTTATTAAAATGGTACTCATATTTACAATATCTGCAGAAACAATCCCTCCCAAGTCTTGCATTCAGACAGACACACACACAGACACACGCGCGCAACGCCCCTTCACTCTACGGGGGTGTGAAGGCTATGCTCCCAAAAGTTAGGCAGCTTCTGGAAGAGGAGGAAGGGAGACTTTTTTGTGTGTTTGTAATTCATTAAAAAGAAGCATGGGAGTATGCATTTGGCCATCACAATGCTAATTTAAGTATATGTAGTATTAACATATGGCAGTAACACTGAGTACTCCTCTTTTACATTCTATACACAGAATGACATCAAGGTTTTCCAGTCAACAGAACATTCCAATTCAGTCTCACTGCTGCTTGTAGTGACTATGAAACCGCAATTTGGGGGCTGTCCCTTAAAACAATTCAAGTCTATGTAAGCGAAATAAGGCACAATTAATATTTGATTTGATTTAGAGGATGGGAAAAAGGGGGAGAGGCAGGCTTCAGATAATAGTTGTTGCAGAAGAAACGTTTTTACCCAATCCTTTTGAGAAAAGGATGAATTTTATTCCCATCCTAATCTACACAAACTTCTCTTAGAGAACTGAAGTATTCTGCCGGGCTACTAACGCCCACATACAAAACAAAATTGGAAATTCACATTTTTAACACCGGCTTCAGTAGTCTAACCTACTGATGCTGATGTGGATGAGTACATCTTTCTTTAATGCTGAAGGAGAAGACACACACGAAACAAGATTCAAACCTTCCTCTGAGCTTGAAGACTCACATCTTTTAGAGAGCTTGTAAGATACACTAGTTGAAGGCTTCAGCTTACTGATAAAAAGGAATAGCATTTTTGCCTTTAAATCCCTGGCCCCTCTTCACTAACGAAGCCTAACCAGACATTACAAATAAACTGCAACAAAAAATTTGGCAGCACAAAGAATGTCTAGTATTCAAATCTTCATTTGTGAGTATATTATTTTCCTTGTACAAAACCTGTTGAATGTTTTTTCGCAGCAGATGAACTGTACCCAAAGATGCAGGACATTCTGTGATGGGGAATAAGAGGTTGCAGTTCCGAAGGCCCCTGACTTTGGTTGTTTACAAAGTTCATTCCTGTTTAGTGTGATCCTTGGTATCCTCCTCATCTGTGTATTCTGAAGGTTCTTCCCCTGGTTTTAGGAGTCTACCTACGTAGTCGTATTTTTCTGAAAGAGATTTATGATTCCATTACAATTAAATACAGCTGCATTTGCTTGCTAGCCCATACTACGGCAAATTCACTTTTTCTCCTACACACTACAGTTCTAAATCGCAATCACTGAAATTGATGGTCATTTAGCAGCAAGCTCAGCCTCCTAAAGCAATCTTTCTACCATTTCTTTCTGTAACTGTGAGTACTTTGTTTCCATTCTCCCCCAGCTGACCAGGCAAGATTTATCACCCAAGGGCTAAAACGTGCTGCTCTTCAATCCTTCAGCTTGTTTTGATTTCAATTAGTGTGAAAAATTATTCCCCCTCCCTCCAGAAACATACTTCTGTATTTGTCAGAAATTATTTCAAGACAAACTCGTTCAACCCTTTATGTTAAAACAACTCTTAGTCCTACTGATAATTCCATGGCATCCAAAGCCAACAACCTCGAGCAGGAGTTCCACCAGCTACGCTGATGAGATTTGAGAGTGAAATTCTGTGCTGAAGAGCTAAGAGAACAGTTTTCTTGTACAAAATTAAAAGGTTAAAAAGGCTGTAGTATAATATAGTGAAAGCCTCTCTGTGGAAGTAAGGCCTGAAATCCCTGGTCTTTTCTTAACGAAGTTACACTGCACACACATTAGGGGGGACCTCACTGCAGTCTACAACTTCCTCATGAGGGGACAAGGAGGGGCAGACACTCCTCTCTGGTGACCGGTGACACAACCCTCAGGTTGTGTCAGGAGAGGTTTAGTTTGGATATTAGAAAAAGGTTCTTCACCCAGAAGGTGGTTGGGCACTGGAACAGGCTCCCCAGGGTCACAGCACACGCCTGACAGAGTTCAGGAAGCATTTGGACAATGCTCTAAGGCACAGGGTAGGATTCTTGGGGATGTCCTGTGCAGGGCTAGGAGCTGAAATTGATGATCCTTGGGGGACCCTTCTGACTCGGCATATTCTGTGTTAATATTACTGTCAACATCTCTTTAAAAGCTTCCCCAAGCCCAAATCAGTCATTTTTATTAAAAGCATTTCCTTAAGCTGATAATTTAAGAATTTACCTTTAAATTGCATTTCCCACTCTCTTACACTTTCCATCTGTACAGCATTTAAGTCCGATAGGTCATCATATTCATCTCTGAGTGCATCTTTATCTAGACAGAAAGTTGCTAGTCCCCTGGAGGCATCTCTGCCAGCAAATATTCCATATGGACCCTCTGAAAACAAAAAGACAAAATCGATACCTTCACATCTTTGTTTATGGTGACCAAATCTCAGTTCCTTATTTAATCTGCCAAAGCCATACATTAAATTTCTGCAGTGATGGGAACAGCAGCAGTTCAATGCCATGGCTGTTTGACATTCAACAGCACTGCAATCCAATCTTTAATATCACTAGGAGATAAAGTCTGCTGAGAGAAGCAGAACCAGGAAAATAGCTTTGAAGGGATATCTGGAAAAATCCCTGTCAGTTGATGCAAGCCAGTTGATGCAAATTCCAAAGGGACCAGAGGCTGGAATTCAAAAGAAATACACTTCTATTAAGCAACACATTGAATATTTACAAGTCAGCTATGAACAGAAGCAAACTGCATAGACATCTTAATTAGAAATCCATTATTATAAATAAATAAAACTTAAGGGGGCTAATTAATGATTTCACTTCACTTACAGAATCACAAGAACTTTCTACATCTTTTGTGACATTGCTTACTTCTGAGGAAATCATCTCACTTATTTTTGGCAGCAGATCCCCCATACCCTTAGCCTGTAATACTCTTGAAAACAGCACAAAATGTCACATTAGGAATATAAAGCAACTACTTCCTCTGTGCTTTTTGATCAGTGCAAAGCAGCACAAATATCCCAATAAAATTTTGAGCAATGACTGTGAAATACATATTATTACCAAGAGAAATGGATGATTTGCAAACCAACAATTTGCAGGATAAGGCTGGTAATTGGCTTTCCCAAATTTTAATTAACTGAAAGAACTTAAAGCATATTGTTATCTTAGATTTTCTTGACCTAAAAACAAATACCTTAATTTCAGATCAATTAAAAAACCCAAACCAGTATAAGAAAAAAAAAAAAAAGGACTTTTAAATTTTCTGCACTAACTGCAGCAGCCGAGCACCACAGAGATATCCAAGGCTTGCTACAGAGTCGTCCCTGCTTGGTGACAAACAGGCCAGAACCCTTCTCTGGCTTACCTCTCAACAGTGGCCGTCAGCCTGAAGAAAAGGCAGCACCCATGGGCAAGAATGAACACAAGCAAGTGGCAACACACTGTCCTTCACCCCCTCTATTGCCTGCTGGAGCACCTCAGACCTCTTCTGCACCAGGATGAGCCATGGGGAATCATTCCGAAAGGCTGGTTCCTCCCAGGCCGCTTGCTCCAGCCACCACACCTATCTGCTCTTGCCGGGCATTGACTCCAGGGTTGAGACAGAGGCTGAATGCAGCAGGAAGAATTCCTGAAGCGGGGAACCCGAGTATCATATGGATTAGAAGAAACTACGTCCTCACCAGAACTGGTGTCGTCTCTCCACCCCAGAGTGCTTGGCATTGTAAGCTGCTTACAGTCAAACCTGAGAACAGAAGGTTGTTCTGTGTGCCAAAGACAATTCCCTTGTCTCTCTGGAAATAAACCAACTGATTTCAAAGCACAACTTCACAAGAAGGAGATATTAGAGAACGAACTGTGAGCTAGAAGTTTGCACTGTACCAGTCTGACCATAATTGCAAACAGCATCTCTGCTCATCCTTTTGGGTATTTAGCTCCAGGAACAGCGTTCACAAGAACTACCTCAGGGATCAGGGACTACAGGTACAGTACTTCAGAGAAACACAGTCAAGAGGGCTGTATTTCCTATTTGCATCCTGAATTAGGTATTTATTTGAAAAGCAGGATTTAGAGACTGAAATCAAACCTATACCAACACTGCATGCTCAGTCACTTCCACAGAACAGGCTAAGAGGCAGCAACAACCAGCATCTGCAACACAACCCAGAGTTTCTTCAAGCAGGAAGTCCTGCTTCATGCAAAACAGCAATCATTCAAATGATCTCATTTTTGATGTTCTGACTGAAGAACAGGGGAGCTATAAACAGCTCTTACAAACACCACAATTAGTAAATCTTTAAAAGCAATTATAAATTGTACTTAGTGACCCCACCAACAGTATTCTGTCCCCAGGTTTTCCTTTCTCTGAAGTGTTTCGAGAAAATATGTCCATAAATCCTACTATTTGCACAAGGTGTTTTCCAAACTCTCGCTAACCAGAGAGTAACACCCTGCTCCCCTTCCCTTCTACCCTGCATTTAGTGGTTTATGGAGTTTCACAGCACCTGCTGAGATGCCATCTCTTGGTCCACCACCTTGACTCCAATTATTTATATTGAAAAGAGAATGATATTCCGTTTATCTGTATCAAGCACTGAACACTCTTAAATCTCAAGAATACACTTAATTGAAAGCATGAAAGCTTTTAGAATACATCAGCTTGCATTAAGATTAATGGATGCAAATTTTCTGCAAGTATCTTGTAATCTCAGATGCTATTACACCAATATCTTTTTCTTTTCTAAAACTGAATTTGAGTGTTTAAATTCCAGAATGTTTATTACAGAAGTATTCAAAAGTCACAGAGGAATCATCAAGCCAGGTCCAAGCACTCAATGGAATGCTAACTGGTAAAAACCAACCTTTGGACTCAGCAGACAGCATTTTAAATTCCAGCTCTGCAAATGTAACTTAGAAATGTGTCCTATTCTTTAATCCTATACTAAAAGGTAAATATTGAATTGTGATTATTAATAAATGGTGCAAGCTTGGCTTTACCTTAGTTGCTAAAGCAGAAGTTCAGAGATCTCAGTATGAGCAATCTACTTCAGGTTTAAAGCTTCCATTCAGGTGCTTCTACACAGAGTTTGCAGATGGTATTTTATATTAATACAAAACATACAGGTCTGGGGTTCTGCTCTAAGCCCTAGTCTATTATTCACTTTTATACCAAATACTGGTGCAACAGTCTTAAAAAGGTGTTTTGCATATCAGATTTCATTGCACTTAGAGAAGTGTCCAAGGAAGGTGCCAGCACATAAAACCCCTGGGAGAAAATATCCTTCAGGAACATGATTCTGAGGTGGAGACATCAGTGCAATCCTAGACACACTCCCACGGAGTTCTTTCATGGCCTGATGCAATTTACTCTGCAAGCCCTACCCACAGTCCTTCTTTCCTTTCCTTTTGTCTGCCCACCTATTTAGCCTGGCTCCTGCTGTAAATAATTGATTGCAGCATGACATGACAGACACACTTCTGAAGAGAGGGCAGGAAGAGCAGCTTGTAGCACAGGTATGCAAACCAAAGTAAGTTTGAGACTGTATCACAAAATTTCAGTGGGTTTTTTTGCTGTATCCCTAGATTAGCTATTTCAGTCAAATGTCTTTTATAAATTCTCCTCCTACTCCTATTTGGTGTACCACAACAACAAGAGTCAGGGAAGTGTCAAAACCAATTAAAACACGTCTGCTACACGTTACTTGGCTATATAGAGGTATGAGTCTTCCATAAAGGAAAACTGTTCCTTGAAGAATGCTTTTCTTCCCATCATGGCTTTCACATATTAAAGCCCTCTGTTTCAGAGCCTTTGTTTATTTTAGCCTTGAGACCAGTTATCAAGCCACACATTTGCCTGCCTATCTCCACATCTATACCTCCACGTTCATACACTGCATTTCCCCTGCATAAAGTCCTCATCTACTTTACAACTCCACCCTGTAAAAAGTATGCCCTTCTCTGAGCTACAACACATGCAAAACTTTGCTACCCACCACCTGCAGAGCTCCACTTCCTTTCAGAATCCAGTTAAGAATCTAGCAGCCTTGATGAATTTGACATCCTATTCCAGCCTGACATTTGTCTTTATTCACAATAAACTGGGTAGCTTGAGAATTGGTGAAGTCAAAGTCTCTTCGGACAATAAAAATGCATTCAAGACTTCTGCATCTCCTAGCGCTGTTTTGGTTCTCTAATGAAGATTTAATTTCTCTTTGCAGACAAGGAAAAATCTATTCAACCTAAAGCACCGTATTAAAAATTTTAAACCATGAAGTTTTTATCTGGAAGCACTGCTTCTAATCACTTCCTCCAAAACAGGCTAAACTGGATCTTGGAACAGCACACGTTTCAATTTTCAGCCAGTTTGGCCAATAGTTCCCCCAGCAAAACCTATGCTGGTATCCAGAGTATATCCCTGGTTGCCAAAGAGGCTCCCTGACCAGTTTAGTTCAGTAGCAGCTTTGTGGAACATCCCAGACTATTACTCCAACACCAGTCACAAAGGTGAACATTGTACACTGAACTTTGGATCACTCCAAGGGGCAGCACAGGGAATACACCACAGATAGCCACATGTGGACTTTATAGCTAATGAAGTGATAGGTAAGCTAAGTATTGTATTCGTTTCCACAAGGTCTGTGTGATTTCTCTAAAGAAGCCACACAGGTTAACAACAAGGTTCAGTTTTAAACCAGCAGCTTTGGTTTCTTCAAGGAGTCAAAAAGCACTTCAAAGCCATCACCAAAAACACACCTGTGGGCTCCATACAGCTACTGGAAATAAGCCCCAGTTTTAGCTGAAGCTCAGATACTCATGGACAACACTTGTTAACCTGCAGACAAGAATAAGGACCAATCTCCCCTTTAATGTGAATTAGGGCAAAGGGAGACGGGCTACAAAATTATTAACAACTGCATTATTCTATCACTTTGCCTACTTTTTCCACTCTGAATTGAAGTGAAAACTTCACTGGCTGTTTCAAATTTTCTATCTGAATCCTGACACGTGCTTATTCAGTTTGTTGCATCTTTCACGAGAGAATGAAAAAGCTCTGGAGATGCAGCTTGAAAGCAGAAGGTTTCTAATAACATTTATCACTGGGAATTCAAGGTGACATAATTTTCCCCTTACTGCTCCAGATTTACATGAAAGGAAAGATGTGGGTCAATTTTAAGTTACAACTTGCATGGAAAGTATGTGTTCTTAGGAGACCAATCCACATGCTAAAATGGGAATTCTAAAGATGTGAAGTCTACATGCTAAGATAGGAACTGCATAAAAACAGGGGTCTAAAACTGACTCCTCAGGCACAAGGCCAGAGAGTCTCACTCTCTCTTTTGCTTACTTGCTTTTTAACTCTGAAAAAAAAAAAGTGCAAGAATCAATGACCCAATTTCAACTAAAGGGGCAGACAACAAGCATTGCTAAGAGAGCCTGTAGTCTAGCTCCAGTCAGGAGCTGTCTGGAAGACAGCTGCATTCTTGTGAAGGACGTAGATTCCACATCTTGGTTTAGTGAGAAACACTCTGACCACGAGGTTATTTCCTAATAAGACAAGCAGTGCTGGACAGGTTTTTTGGTTCAGTGAGAGTGATGCCGCTGTGTACTGGACTTAACATCTACATATCACTAACAATGGTGTCACTATCACATTTAATATATCCTGCTTTGAGTGTACCTGCTTGATCAGGCCCCACAAATGTCAGGTGACTCAATGACCTCAGAGGTTTTTTCTAGCCTAATCAATTCTGTGACTGGAACATGACTGGTTTAAATAGGAACTAGGAATTTACATAGACATCTTATCAAACACACAGTTGTTCAAGTTTTAAGAAATACTCTGAGGTTGTGAAAAAGGGAAAAAGAAATTTAAAAAACAAGAAAGAGAGAGCTGATAGAGGAGACAGAGTGCTGATCTTAGTGCATAAAACCACTTCACTGCTCTCCATGAACATGGCCTGGAGGCTCAGAACAACCTCCATCCTGGTAGCAAAGGCACTACTCCCTTTAACCAGAAGTATGAAAACCACCTCTCACCAGTATGCCTGTATAGACCTTTGAGTTTTACTGCTTCTGGCTGGAACTCCACTTCTTCATCCAGAAGAGATATTCTTTAGCAGAGAAATACTATTTCTCTGAAAAGCTGAATCCCAGGGTGAGAGACACCTCCACCACACAGACAACCAAAGAGCTGACAAACATCAGAACCACTAAGACCTTACACACTTTACAAAAAGCATTTCTTTCCCCGAGTCTTATCCTCTGTACTTATCTGTAACCCCTCAGCCTGTTGCGTTCTTAAGATAAGGCCACCCTTAACAGTATTCTCCAGATACAACACACATACTGTCCCTCCTGCAACATTTCACTGTAACCATACCCTTGGAAAGGATGTATGGAAAAGCACCATTGCCATGTGGTCAACAGAGACACAGTAAAATTTACAGCACTCAGTTCTGAAGGAAGTCTAACACCATCACATTATTTTTATACAAATCATCAGAAAAAATTACACTGTTTACTACAAGCAAATAAAGGCAATTTTCCTTTCACGGAAAATGAACTATGATGGAACTATGATGGAATATTTTTAGTGGAAGGAACTACTACTATCTCATCTATTCTTCTTGGCAAAGTTGGAAAATCAGAAATCTTCATGACATTGTGAAAGACGAGTGGGATGAGAAACGAGTGGACAGTGACAACATACTGCAGTGAAGGAACGTCAGGAAATTGATTTTTTTAAGATCATGAAACATTAAGAACCAAGAAGTGACGTGAACAGTTGCATACTCAGGGTTGCACATAATCTTGCTTTGTCATGCTCAAAGATGCATATTTTTTATAAATGCACGAAGTATTTGCTAAGTTAATCAAACCTATTTAAAGCATTACCTTGGCATGCAAATTTAAATGCTAAATATTAAGATTTGCTGACATAAAGTACTTTAACTCTTACAATACTCTTCTACTGACAAATATACAACCAGAACTCTTGAGGCAAACAAACACAGAGTTCAATGTTACAATAAATGAAAAGTAAAAAACTGTCTCTCATTATAAGATATAAAACCAACACAGCACACACAAAAGGTATTAATGACTAGACCCTAAGTCATCAGATGTGATTACAGATGGGAAATCATCCTAATAGAGGTTCTCTGACAGTCTGGTTATGTGATATTTTTAATTGTGAACCACTAATTGTTTACTTTATTTCTTTCGGAGTTTGTGGATGATAAAGGGAAAGGCAATTAATTAGATTTAATAATCAGTCAAAGCATTCTAGGTCACTTACTCATCTGGGCTCAAGCAGAAGTGGCATTTAATACACCTAAGTGAAGTCTTGAAACAAATGGTGTATTTGCAGGACACAGCAGCATTTTGGAAAAGACCTTGGCAAGTAAAGTTTTAAATTAAGAGTTCAATGTAAGCAAAGTGGTTTTTGGAGGCACAGACTGTTATATGTGCAGGGTAACCCTTCTTTGCACTTAGTTAAAATACATTAAGAGATACCAAGGACTAACAGGATACCAATGAGATAAACTGTGGAAGGCTTAAAGAAGACAACATGAGAAAAACAAAAAAAAATTGGGAAACATTTGGATTATAAGTTAGAGAAAATGAAGTTTTCAGTCATGGCTGTTTGAAAGGATGGCTTCAACTACCTTTATTTAAAAATATTTAGTCTACCATTATTTAAAAATACCTTAACTGTATGGGTGTAAAAGGCTCTTCAATGAAATGGACCAAAGTGTAACAGGATTCACTGGACGGAAACTTAAAACCAGGACAACTTTGAATAAAATCAGAAGTTTGGTGGAAACCATAATGGAATCTCAATTGTTGGACAGATATCTGGACTAGATGACTATTTTGTGCATTTTAAACTTTCTGCTACAAGCAGAAAAATAAAGAACACCTTGGCATCTGAACTACACTGAAGGAGAAAAAACAGACCTTACTATCAAGACATGAGAAGCCACCTGAGACAGCCACATTATTCAACATTAACCCAGCACTCCAGACTTGCTGAACACTGACAGTGAGCCCTCACCGCTGCTTTCCACTGCCTTCAAACCTGAAGCACTCTTTCTTCAGATCAGTACCTCAACAAACTAAAAAGGCTCACAGTCAGAAACTGAAATATCAGCAAAGCCAGTGTCCTCAGCTCTTTCTTCTGTTAAAATCTGGCCATGTTTTGTTGGTATGCTTTGCACTTCCCTTGCCACATTCCAGCTGTGAGACATAAAATTTCCACGAGAACTGCTGTGGACATCTGGCTACTCTGGCTGAAGCCTTTCTGAAAAGATCTTAACCCGCTGTAGGAGACTTTTCCACCTGAACTCTTCTCAGGTCTTTAAGGCCTGCAAACTACCTACTAGTATTTTTCTTTTCAGCCACAAAACAGTTGCAAGAAAAAATTCCCTGATACGTCTCCAAAGAGGGAAACCACCTCAGCACAATTCAAAAATCAGCATATTTGGCAGAGAACACACAGCTGATGATGCACTGGTTGAGCTCTACATGCAACACCCCAAGTTACAGATCTGATAGATGAAAATGATGTCACTTCTCTTAGAAAAAGGCAATCTTTCACTACGGGGACAAAAAAATAAAAAAGCCTTTGTCCCTCTCCACGGAAAGCTAGAAGCACTGCTTCTAAGGAAACCAGCTGCTACCAGTTATCAAAAAGCAGACTGATGTCCTAGAACATTAAGTTTTAGTTTCCTCACAATAACAGGCCTCCAAAGGTTGACAGTGTGAACCACTAATGGTATCTAGAGAAGAGAGCCTAACATTTAACTGAAGTTTGATACATAAAAGGGAGAAAGTGAATGTTTAGATCATGGTTCAGTACTATTTCATGGAGCACTCTGTCAGCTTACTGGTGTTTTAGGTTTCATGCAGCACACGTATTACCTGCATTTTATGTCAGCACACAGGTCTCAGATTAAAAACTCCTAAATAAGAGAGGCAAAAGAACTAGCCTGATTGAATGTCGTGAAAGCTGCAGCTCACCAGGCTGCATTTTCTCAGCTTTATTGGTTAATAAACAACATAAAGCATGGCAAGGTACTTCAGATTCCATCATGAGCTTTTACAGTACCCAGCCAAAAAAGCATTTCGATTCAATTATAGCAGTTTGAATTCCTGCAACTGGTATCACAAACTTTGAGGGTAAAGTAGTTAAAAAATTCTAGCCCAGTTCAACCACAGAACTGCTTGTCCCTTTCCCACCAAGAACCAAAGGCTTGTAACATTCCAGCTCTATATTTTTCTTTTTGTAACCTCAATTATTAAATAATAATAAATGATTACTTAACTTGAACTATTTCCTGGGGGAGTGGGAAGTATCCTCTTCCCTCCACCCCTCTCTCAAGGAAGACTGCCATGCTTACTATGAAAACTCCTGCATAGCTTGATTAGATCAAGTTTTCCAAACCACCATTGTTTAAATAAAATTATCAGCAGTCATAACCCTCATTTCCTTTGGCATCAGTCGTGAACACAGTGCTCCCCAGTAAGTTTACCCACCTCATTTTTAAGAATGCTGTTTATCATGAGAAAATATGCTGCAGTTTCACAGTGTACAAGGTGAATAAAAAACCAGAACATTTCTTTGAAGCTTACTTTTCTGAACCCTTGAAATACACATTTCCTCTCCGAATTGGAGTACTGTTTGTCTGTCTGTCTGTTTACGAAAATGGCTTGATTTCTGCACTCTTCCCAACAGCAGCAACACACTAGTCCCAGAGCTCTCCTTGCTCGTCTCTATCCTGACTAAAAGTCATACTCAATATGGCATTTACACCCAAATAAATAACCAGCTGGTTGGTTTTCTCTCCTGAGCCGTAAGCGCTAGAACGAAGAAAGCACTGCTCAGCTGCACTTGGGAAACCTACTAGAAGAGACAGAAGGAAAAAAAAAATAAAATTAACCATGGCACATCCAAATCAAGGCATCTGGGAAAATGACGGCTGCCTGAGGAAAACCCAGACCCGCTGAGCATCACCAATGTAACACCGCCGGTGGGTCCCCGGCCGGGACTCCCCCCATCCCCCCGCCGTCTCACCGGGCCCGTAGAACTTGCTGCCTTTGGTCACGTCGAAGACTTTGCCGTTGACAGCCAGGAGGATGCGAGGGTTGCGAGCGCCGTCGAACTCGCGCAGCTGCTCCAGGGAGAAATCCCGGCGCTTCATGCGCGGCAGCGCGGCGGCCTCGCCCTGCCGGGCCGCGCCCCCCGGCCCGTTCCGCGTTCCCCAGCGCAGGTACAGCCGGTAGGCCGCCNTGGCGGGACCGGCGGGGGCGGGGGTGGCGTGCGGGGCGGCGGAGCCGTGCCGTGAGGGGTCGCTCGCGCCGCCGCCGCCGCCTCACGGCAGAGGGCGGGAAGCACCGGGAGCGGCGGGAGGATCTGAGGGCGCCGCGTTAGACCCACGGGGCGGGGGGGTTGCGGGAGGTGCCTGTCCCCGCCACCGGGGAAAGGGTCGAAGGCCGGCGGTGTTTGGCCACCGCGGTGCGGCCACGTCGTGCAGCGCCCGCTCGGCAGCTGCTGAATGAGCGACACGTCTGCCTGCGCAGGGCTCTTGAGGTGGCGGCTCTGCCCGCCCTGGTGACAGGGCCGGTCTGTGAGGCAGAGGAGGCGAAGCCTTTGGAGGCGGCTCAGGGGGCTGCTTGGTGCACGTTGCTGCTTAGGGTAAACGTGCCCTTCCATTTTTGGCTGTCAGAAAACGGGATGATTGCTAACAGAAGGCTGATGCACTAGAATCACCTCCCGTGCTGTGAAATATATCACTGGCAACACGTAGATGGCTCTCGTATACCTCGTTGCGTACTACCCGTGCTCGGGAGTGAGTTTGCTCAGTTACGTGAGGAGATAGACTTCTTAAGGGTTTTATTATTTCCAAGGAGGGAGAAGGTGTGTGTAGATCGTCTCAGTAGGAGGACACCTGCAGACAAGACAAAGACCTGGAGGCAGAACTTAGCCCTTCTTCACCTCTCACTTTGTGAAGGTGTTCCCAAGCAGCACTGACCATCTCATCGGATAATACAGAAGAGCTACTCTATGAATGTGTAACAGGGCCCAGGGAATGTAAGCCTGGCTCAGCAACACTCTCTGGGGCCACAGTGTGGTACAGGGAGTACTTTGGACTTGAGAAACGCTGTTACTCCACGTAACTCCGTGGTGCTGAAGCATCTCTGCCTAATACCAGCTTTAGGAGTAATTCACAATCAATGTAACTCGCTTGGAAAACTCAAATATTCTTCTGGGAAGACAGAGCAAGGTACTAAACCCAGTGGGAAATAATATTAGGGATACTTGGCATTTACACGAAGCCCCGAGTTTTCAACACCCTGTGTAATGATTAGGTGTTTAATCTTCTGCTCTCTGAGCCGGTTTGGTAATGACTACCTCTGTGAAGAAACAGGATAAAGTTCTTGCTAGTTACAGACCTGCAATTAAAATACTTACCACTATTCTCCTTAACCCAGGAGGCTCTATTTAGTATATGTATAAGTAAACACTATTAAGAAAGTCCTTTTATCTGAACAAGTCACAGCTTGATTGTGGTTAACAACAGTTTTTATTACAGAATTATAACATGTTTAAATTGTCTGGGCACAGCTGTGGTGCAGATCAGAAAAAGACGGAGTTGCCGTCTTATCTCTGGATTTCCTTCCCTCCTAAGTTTAATACAGATTTTTCCACATCATCTTAATATGTTCTCTTAACTTCCTTTGTATTTCAGAGGTGGGTTCAGAAAACAAAAACAAGGGGTAAGAGATGTGAAGTAGTTTTACTCATCTTCCTAGAAAGATCTTGCCTCTAAATTCATCCAGAATGGCTAGATCATTCTACATGTTTCTTTGAAAACCTATGGTTTCCCACTGCATGAATGTCATGGTGTGCTAAATCCTGGCAGGAATACTTTAAGAAATCAGTGTGGCAACTGCAGCCGTTCATTTTAATCTCTGTTTCTTCTGTTCTGGATGTCTTCTTAAGAGATTATATTGGTACCTGGGCTTGGCTGGGACACCTTGGCTTAGTTCTGTGAGCCATGGTAGCTATTTTTGATCCCCAGATAAGAGCTGGAAACAAAGAGGAGTTTCAGGAACCTGCCCTAAGGACATGAAATTACAAGACCACATTTAGAAGAGTTGTACTTGAAAGAATTGAAACACTAGAAAATAGACAAATACTAAATAAATCTGGATTAGATTATTTACAAACCTGTCAAATTTTGTTATGATGCTATTAGCTTTAGCTGCCAAAGAAATGCCAGAAAACACAGTTTCTCCACTGTGACTTTTTCCAGTGTTTCTTCCTTGCCTGACTGGTTTGCCAAGACAAAAAGTCTGTCCCTGTACAGTGTAAGAGTTATACAACTGATAAATGGTCTCCAGAAGTCTCTCAGCTTTACTGTGCTGCTTCTGCTGTTCTTTGCTGCACTTTCTCAGTGGTTATCAAGGTGTGAACAAATCTTAGTTTGATCTAATTGACAGCCAGCTGTCAAAGATCCTGATCCATGATTGGGAAGCCCGGGTATAGCTAATGTATATAATTGCAGGTGTCAGGGGAGTAATTGCAGCAACATGATTGAAGGAGTGAAAGAAAAGTTGGGCACCCTGGGTTTTCTGTGGGGAAAAAACCCTCAGACTTTTTCAAGTTCTGAAATCTGTGCTCAGCTAGTTCATTCATATGGATTTGATCTGAAGAGCAAACAAAATAATAATATTTACATATGACAGTTTCCTATGAAGTGCTTAGTAAGCCTTGAAAAAATGTATGAAAAAGGTTTCTAATTACAGATGTTATAGCTTTGGTTGGTTTTGAGTAATTATTTAATTTTATAGGGTTTTTTACCCCTAAGAAAATTTGAAGAACACCTAGAAAGTGAATAACTCATCACTCTATTCACACACAGTCTCACCTTGTTCTGCTTCCTCATCTTCTGGATAACTTATCCATTAGGAAGTGAATGCCTCAACTCAGAGTTACGCTGTTCACTTTTTCTTTTCAAACGCTGCTTATTACAGCCTCTGGAAAGAAGACTGAACTCAGGGAAAAGCACAAGGAGAATACAGCTTTACGAACAGAGATTGAACTCTGACACCAGACGTCTCTTATCACACAAGGACAGGCTACATTCAGGATAGATTAGGAGGTGGACTGTGTGTGAAGTAATGTAGGGATTTCTGAGTAAATTTGGAGTCGCAGAACAATCAATCAACTCCATTGATCTGGGGTATTTTTAAACCCGGCTTAATGTATGGGATGCACTGAGAATTTTGTTTTAAGCTGATACAGCTTGGAAACACTTATGAGGTCAGTGCAATGCTTGCTGTCTTATTTCAAAATAGTACCTGCCTGAATTCCTTTACGCATATTTATTTCGTATTTATTTTAAGTTCTACATGTAGACCTATCTAAAATTGTTTAATGTCATCTTATGATGAAGAACTGATGAATTATTCAGGAATTTCATTAAAAATTTTGAAAATACAGTAGAAGCAGTCACATAACAAAATTCATATTGGCCCACTGTGCTGATTTGGGCTAGGATAGAGTTAATATTCTTCAGACTTATTGTCATGGGGCTCAATTTTTCATTGGTAAAAAAAATCAACTGTTATTTCTTAGTCTTTATAAATGGTGTTTTTCATTTTAACTCTTGGGATTATCCTCATAAAATGTTGTTGTGTTTACATGTGCATACTGTTTTGTAGGATCAAAGTGAAAGAACCAGTGTCTCAAGCCAACATCCATTTTTTTAATAGCCATATCTGTTAGAGTGTTGGTTTTTCCTGGAGAGATTGGCTTCTGTAAAGGGCAAAAGCCGTTTAAGCAACTTACACAGAAGTTTATTGCCTCTCTTCCATCCCAAAGTCCACCTCATTATCGAGGAGGGAGAATGGCAAATACACAGCCAAGTGTAAATGTGTCGTAGTAGTGACCTATATATTTTAAATAGGCACCATTCATACAATTCGATGCCTTTTCTTTAGTGTTGTGTCATCATCTAGAACTGCATCTTTCACACATAATGGGAAACAGATTGAGATAGAGTTGTCATGATAATTAGATCTCTTCACTGAACAAAGTGTGTCAGGGTTCAAAGTCACAGAAAGTCTATCTGTCCTTGGAGGTAAATTTTTTTTTCTTCTCATTTTTGGAGGGATGCGAGTGAAAACTGTGCGCACACATATCGCTCCTCTTCTTTGGCAAGCAGTCATAGCAAGGAGTAAATTGCTGAGGTCCTCTGTGGCAAAGTCCATGTTTATTTCAGGGTTTGCCCTTTGTATTTTTCTATTTTTGATGAGGAAAGGGGAGGAAGTTGAGGAATACAGTCAGATTTTGTTTATCAGGTAGGATCATTTACATCAGCAACTCATCAGCAGCCTTTGCATCTTTCTATTAAATACTGCCTACAAACCTACTGCACAGCCAGAATTTTGATTGATTTGATTAACAAGGTGAATTTTGCTGGGTCATTTCTGTTATTAACACTCACATTCACTGATATATGGTATTGTCACAAAGAGTCTGCAAAGCCTTTTCACTGGCTGAAGACCTTCCTCTATTGGAACAGAACACCTTTTCTTTTCATAGACAGACAGCACAGCCTTTGTGTTACAGCTTGCAAACTAGGGCCTGTATCAGAGAGAAGCCTGACAACATATTTCTTTGGAATCTCAGATCAACAAATCCTCTTTCTCTAATTTTGCAGGTACTCAGAGAATGGAAGGGGCAGTTAGGAGGCTGGGCAAAGCCGCTGCTACAGATGGCAAAGAACGGTATCTCATTCCCAGTGACATTGCTGTGGAGATGTGGAAGAGGAACACCAAATTCCAAACTTGTGGCAGGTGAAACAGGAACAAAGGATAAGAAACTCTCACAGCTTAATGGCATGAAAAAAACGAGGAAAGAAGGCACTTGCTAGAAGGGCAACAAATAGTTTCCAGCATCTAAAATTTATGTGCAGATACAAATTCTATAAAGACTAATTACAAGGTCCCTGAGCAGTAACTTGTATAGTGTAGCACATAAAAATTATGACAGTGCATTTATAGAGTTTATTTTCACAGATTTCACTTTAGCTTTGGTCTGCCAAACTCTGCTGGGTAGTTAAAACCAGGGGTTTGTTAGCTGACAGAAGGTTCGATAGCCTTGCTCTTAAACATTTCCTTTTATATGTTTTCAATATTAATGAAGTTGCTTATTCAGACATTTTTCGTTCACTTAATCATAAAGAAATGGCCATCATGGCAGAATTTTTGAAGGAGTAAAGCAACCAACCTGTAAAATCAGATATAACAGCATCCCGTGCTCACAGAAAAGCACACACCAAGATTTATGTTTAATTTGACATGTCATCTAAAAAAGCAATCAACCCTTACTTGGTGGAAACCTTACAATGATTCTGGTGCTATATAGCTGAAATTTATGGCCACCTAACCTAAAGCTTGTTAAAGAATAAGCACCACAGGCCTCTATATAGCCTCATAGCATACAGGCATGGTGGTTCCAAACCATATTTCCAGTGCCAGACCACCCTATATATCAGCAATAAACTGCTTTCTAAAATGACCTCATCTGAATACACGTAGTTGTTCTAATTTTAGTCTTCCTGATTTCTTTTCAAAAGCGTGGATGCTTCCCAAAAGTGTGAGTCAGCTCAAACCAACTCCTAGCAAAAGTTTACAAGATCCAAACCTCATCAGAGTCCTCACTTTCAGCTTCTCAAGTGAAGATGCAAAATGAAGTAGGCTACAAACGAGTGTAAACTGTTGGTAGCGTAAAAGGAAGTGTTGCCCTGCCTGCCAAACCCATGTTCTGTTTCAGCAGTGGCTGAGAACAATAGCTGATTTTTCTCTGCAGGTCCCGCGTTGTCTGGGATATAATGTCTGAAATAATGTCAGGAGAAGGTAGATGAGGTGTAGCCAAGTATGTTAGCAACTGCTAATCCACTGCAAGCAGTGCCACTGGTTCTGAATAAGGTTCTAGTTTGTCCTTTCAGTGCTTGGCACTGGAAAATAGTATTTTTGACATAGGTGTGACCAAATTCCTCAAGACATTCAGAACTGGAGTTACATTTCTTCTGGTGTTAAAACTTTTGGGAGGAAAAGTTATTGGCCCAGCTTTTTCTGAGGGCAAGTACTCCCTATGGTAGCTGAGGTAGACAAGCCTTATTTGAGGAGAGACAGCCATATCATTTTGGGAGTAATCTAGATCCTAGAGTGATGAGAGGAGTGTAATTATTGTGCATATAACAAATACATTAAGTATTTAAAGATTTGAAGGACAACTGGAAAGAAGAGTGTAATTTTTGTGTTTTATTATGTTTCCTTGATTGTACACATTAGTCTGAGAACATCTGAGGCTAGATTCAGACTTTCTAATTCACAACTGAGGTACACTAGATACCTTGCAAATCATTGGTTATTAAAACCTTCTAGCAAGAAGTAAATAATAGTAAGAAATTAAAATAGGAGCCCTTGACCTGCGTTTTGCACTCACCTAGCAGGCCTGTGTATGGTTAAATAAAACACAAGACACTGGCAAAGCAGGCTTAGTGTGTGTATATCCATCTGCTATCTCTGTACCCCTATGTCTTCCTTTTGATTTTTGAGTAATGACCAGGACTAGGCTGAAACGGAGTGAGAAATCCATGTTCTGAAGAAGCAATGCAATATTATAATTTAACAGTCAGTTTCTTAGAATTGGAAGCTGGATGGACATTAGAAACAGCCTGGAAAGAATCAGAAAGAGAGGTTGTCTTTAGCAGAGGTAAGTATTTGGGAACTTTGCTGTTAAAATCTGTTTGATACAGTCTTGCAGAAGTAGTCTCAGAGCCTAAACTTTTTCCTCCAATGGTCATAGCAACCATGTACTTGTAGTAATTTCTGCTGAAAAGGGATTCAAGTATGCAGAGTTGCATAGTAGAGCTCAGACACAGCATAAAGCCTGTGCAGGACCATGAGCTGCTGGAAGTCACAGGAACCTGTTTCCTCCATTCCAGTGCTGCTAGTGGCTGCAAAGAGGTGAAAAGTAGCACAAAAATACATGAGTTTGTCTCTAGTGGGGCAGATATACTGCCAGTCCAACATCTTTATTGCAGAGGGATGTTACAGTCTACTTTGCCTTGTGTGTGTTAATTTCTGTACAGACCATAAAGGTACAAAATCATGTACACCAGTGTTATGGAAGAGGCGCTGGTACTCTCTGGAAATCATGTTTTTCCCTGCTTGCAGAACCATTATGCTACAGTAGACTCATGCCACACAAGTATTTGTTAGGGAGATTTCAAATAATGCTGTATTCTTTATTTGTGCCCATCATAAAGTAATTACAACTCAATTAATATGTAGAAGAAAATGAAGAAATATAAGGTTGTGGTTCTGCAGTAAGTCATATAAAATTTTTGAATATGGGCTTTCCTGGCAGTCGAAATTTGATCTGTTATTGGTGTGAGCACACGACTGCATTTTTACCAAATGAGCCAGAGCATATGTTACATTGTTTATTCAGGGTTTATGCCAGCTTTCTGTCAGTTGAGCTGGATAAATTATGCCTGATCCAGCACAAAGTTAGAGTGGTACAAACAGACAGTATCTCATCTAATAGGACCTCTCCTGGGACAAAATTATTTCTTCAAGCTATTTACTATCACACAGAATGATAGCCTACCACCCTAATATGCTATAAACCCTGCTAAGACCTTAGAAAAATCTGTTTCAAGTCAAAGCTTGTCTATATCTGATTAGCTGTAAATAGACTGACAATTTTTTCCTCAGAGGGAAAGAAGGGGAGAGTCAAAAATTCACATTATATTTTACACCTTAGGCAAGTACAGAGACGTTCCAGAATATGATTTGTATAGAAATCTTGAGTGTACTTATGTGTAAATGTAAATAATTAGGTGGGGAAAAAATGAGTCATAATGATAGTTAGAAATGTAACTCTTGAATTTATTTGGTTAGGTTTGGGCCCATATTGTGAAAGAAAAAGGATTTGATTTTGTGTTTCCCACCACATTTCATCTTTTAAATATGTAGCTTCTGTGTCATATTATGAATCCTTGGCATTTCATTCTGAAGCTGAATTGTCATGACAATAGTTGTGGGAAGTGAAGATAGCAAACTAGAACATTCCAGTGTGAACCCAATGACTTTTGAGATTTCCTAAGCTGGAGGGCCATATCTGTCAGTAAGTATATGCAAGTTTTACTAATTTTCATGTAAAATTGACTGAGGTTGTGTAAGACTTTAGTTGGGATTTTGTTAATTTTTGTTTAAATTTCAATAGAATTTATTAACTTATTTTTGTCAGTGCACCATTGTCAGTATTTGGCCAGAGATTGTGACTGCCTGCAATACAACATTCAACGACAGCATTGCTTAGCATTGTTCAGGCCACCCTGAACAGGCTACCTGTTTCTGCCTGCACCTGTACTGCAGTCTCTACTGGGCTAGAGCAGCAGTGGTTTTGGGTGCATCTAGACTAGCCTATGGAACAGATTTTACTGAATTATGACAGAGATTATGACAGCTGGTGCTGCCACTGATTTTTTTTTTTTTCTCCAAACTATGCAGTGTATGAAAACAAGTGGAGCTGGGAACTTGGAGCAGACCTGGCAAAAGGGTATGATGGCAGAGTGGAATAAACAGAAAGGAGTATTATCCCTGACAAACTTAAGGTAAGAACATACCTGTACTTCCAACCCAGGAATAAGTTAAAGTAGGAAAGATATCCTGGAGCAGATGTAGTCGTATGGATACAAGAACACTTGGAAAGTACAGCATATACTGGGGGCTGTAAGTCAGATTTGTTGTGGTATGACTGCATCTATACCAATGGTGCTGGTATAACGGTGTTAATAAAAATGTCCTCCTAACTGAGAGAGTGATGCTAATAAAAGTTTTACAGGTACAAGACCCCTAACAATTGGAATCAATATTCAATAAGTAACATACTCATCTAATGTAAACATTGCACACCCCAAATTAAACAAGAAATCCTATTATGCAGGTCTGAGTTTGTAGAGCTGTTACTCTACTAACCTAACACTGTGGGAGAATGCAGAAGTTACCGTTTAGAAGTTGAAGAGCCATTTTACTTCTCTGCATACATTTTGGTGAACTTTCCAGAATCAATCTTGTCACAGCTGAAGCATCTTTAGTATTCTTCCATTACTACTTCTTCTACCACTATTACCTCTTAAAAGCTTATGTTTGTTCTCCAAATGGGACCATATTGTACTGAGAGATTGGTATTTTTAACACAGTTTCCTGTGGAGGAATAACCTGGGCTCCTGGCAGCGCACCATTATTCAACTCCTGCAAAGCACTCCCCTCCCTCACTCTAGGCACAGGCTTGGACTCCAGACCATTCCGATGTAATCTGTACCAGCGGTGCTATTTTAACTGCAATCACATTACATTATATGCAAGAAAAGAACTTCAAACACCCTTTGGGGTTGAATTTTGCAAAAAGCTCAGCAACGGAAAACACTTCCAAGCGAAAGTTGATGAAATAGTAATACTAAGTTAAGGTCTGATGATACAGAGCAATTTGCTACATATGAGGATACTTAACCCAAAAAGTTATTTATATATTTGACTTCTACCTGCAAGAGAAACACATGCTGTGCTGTTTGTGATTCCAGTGCACTTGGGATGGAATGGATCCAGCTGCTGTGCAGCAGATATTATAGAGGCAGTCTCTTAGGCTGTTGTGGATGCTCAGTCTCAGGACTGACCACAAATCCTAAAGTAAAAGAACTACTGAAGATTACTGAATATGGCTGGCCCAGATACTCCAAGAGGATCCAATCTCCTTGAATGATAAGGCCTGGTAATTTGGGGTAATTTGGAATCAAAGTCATGTGAAAAAAGAAACCCATGCATGTGATTTCTCCTGATGCATTTTCTTATGGAGTAATGGCAAATTTGCGTAACAGCACAGTCTAGGAGTCAGAATTTTCCTCTGCCTCTTATGTGCCCTTCCCATGAATGCTATGCTGAACTCCTACATCTTCTTACTTTTTGTGTAGAAAAGGCAAAAATACAGGGGAGACTAGAATTCAAACTTTTTGAGGCCACTTGTGAGTTGAGCTTGGTCTTGGGCCCTGGTGCAACATTGCATTAGAGCAAAAGATATGAAGATATCCAAAAGGAAAACTCAGACATTCTGGGCCTTTATCAGAATTCAAAATAAACAGGGTATTTTGAAAAGACATTGACAATTTACTCTTCCATTTTGGACATGGACAATATGGAAGAGAATAGTTAGCGGGATGTGACTACACACATGTGGGAGGAATATACCAAGGGATTTTTGATATGCAGAGACTTGATTTCTCAGGAATGGATGTAGCCCTCTGTTCCTCCACCTTCCTGTTTCCCTTCCCCCAACATCCCTATTGCTGTCTGGTCTTCTCTCAAAGAAATACTCTGGCTGTAAGCTGCACTGTAGAAAAATTTATTAAGACCCATTTCTCTTGCCATTGTAAGATATTGGTGTAAATATGATGTTGTGTGCACACAGTATTTACTTGCTTTAATTCCTGTAGTTTTGTGCTTTTAACATGTCATATATACAGGTTTTGTATAGGTCTAATCTAATCAGCCTTTTTTAGATACAAATCTGTAAAAACACCATACCTCTCACGTTGCACTAGTGAGGCAAAATGCACAGAAACATTTTACACAATTTATAATTATATACAATTATTTTAATTGCTATACTGTTAACTCCCAGTGTGCTTAGAGCTCATTGCACAGCAATGATAGTGACACACCTAACTTAGGATTTGCCCACAGATGATAGAAAAGGAATTCCCCCAAACAAAAAGTGCTTGGAAAGTCTCTAGTTCAAGGCAGAACCACTTGCTGATTTCCTGAGTAGGTCTCTTAAGATCTTCCAGCCTTGCAGAAAAAAAGAATAATATTGTTCTTGTAAATAAGAATTTATTTTACTTCTTTTTGTTTGTTTGTTTGTTGTTTTTTGGGGGGTTTTTTTTTGTTTTCTATTTTGTTTTCTATTTTGTTCTATTTTTTTTTTGTTTTCTATTGGAAAGATAGATCAAGGCCTTTTACCTATCCTTATCCTTCTCAGTGTTTCCTGAATTGCACTTAAGGCCTTGCTTCCCTGATGTCAAGGCTTCCCATGAGTTCTGTACTGTTAAAATAGATACTAAAAAAGGGTGAGAGCATTTCCTGTGCTACAAACAAGCTCCTATTTCCCTCACTTCTCTGATGCAACTACTAGCAGTGTCAGAGCTATGGATATTTCCTTAATTTCCAAAGCATTTGAAAGAAGAGGTAGGGAAAGACATGTGATCTCCACTATCAGGAAAGAGGCTCAAAACCCAAGATCAAAACCTTTGCTGCTATTAAAACTGAAAATTGAACAGAACTCTTCACCTTCCAGATATTGCTTCTAAACACTGAGCTTCTCCAGCCACCTGTGTTATCAAGTGCTTACCTGTGATAGTTTAGTGGGGAATTAAAGTTAAAAATAAGCCTTTTTTTGGTGACCTTATGAGCGTGAGGAAATGGATAAGTGATAAAAAGGATAGGTTGAGGCTTTGCTTTTTTTGACTGCTCTTTTGGATTGTTCCTGAGCATTACTCAGTTCCAATCCTTGAAGCCTCATCAGTCATGCACATGGCACTCCTTGGTGACAGAATTGCAGAGTAATGTAATTTGAAGGGATTTAATAATTTAATTTGAAGGAATCAGGCAGGTCACTTGGTCAGTCTTGGACCAGAGCAGGGCCATTTGAAATCAGATTGACTGGGGCCTTGTCCTGCTGAGTTCTGAAGGATGGAGAGGCAAGAGACACCTTTGGACAACCCACTCTAGTGTTGGACTATCTTTATTTTGATTTCTTTTTTTTCCACAATAGCTGTTCTGTCTGTCCTACAATCCATCTGTCCTACTATCCAGTCTATGACCGAGACCATTTTAGGAAGTAATTTTATCTCTTCAGAATCTGCTGCACTTGTCTGTTCTTCAGGTCCTGGACTCTGATGTTCAGGGAGCACAACTGGCAGGAAATCTCGAGTCAGGACACCATAGGGTTATCTTGGGAATCCTTCTGGATCTTAAAACCAGAGAGGATTTTGTACAGTGCTTTAGACGAGGTCTTAAGATAACTTTCCCTGAGCAGCTGAGCTGAGGTGTACCTTTTGCCAAAGGTAGTTAGGAGGGTCAAGGTTTGCACTTTGGTGGAACCTAAATTTGTTATGTGGTACTTTTGTTTTCCCTTAAGCTGGTGATTTGCAGTCAGGTGCTAAGAACACTGTCGTTTCTCCAATCACTGCTCTGCTCCCAGAAAGGCAGGCAAACTCCCTCACAAATACTGGTAAGGGATTTCTGGTGCCTCAACTTACTGCAGTACTTAAAGTTGTGGACCATAGCCCTGTAACTGTCCAGTGCACATGCAGGTAAGCAATGCCAGGACGGACAACAGTAAATGTACTGTTCCATGCACACTTTTGCCAGCAGCAACCTGTTCCAGGCATTGCCAGGACCTACCTCAACTGCCAGCTGCTTGTTCCTGAAACCCTTTCAGCTGTGCCAACACAGCTGTATGTGTTTATGTTTAGGAACTGAATCATGAGACTGATTCAGGTTAAACTGACCAACAATCCTTTTTTTTTTTAGAATTTTTCTCTAATACCTGTTAAATCCCCCGGGCCTGATTCACAGGGTGACCTTACAGACAGTTGTGTTGATAAAAGTCATATGGCTCTTGAGAGAACAGGACGGGCAGCAAGGAGGGAAAAATGGTTGGAAGTACCTTAAGTCAATACTGCTGCCAAAGGCAATGTCTCTCCAAACTTACAGCCTTGTGATGCTGCTGCTGACAGCTGACCTGAGCTATTGCTGTTGAGTCCATCCTGCGGTCGGTCTCTGCAATGCTGCCACATCCATGTATTCATATCAATTTGCTCATCAACAGTGGTAAGCTAAAGGTTAAATTTAAAGAATGTAGTGGAAAGGGATCCCTCAAATATTTGTGAAGTTTTTGAAGAGGAATCCCTTGCTCTTTACAAGCACAGTACTGCTGAATTTGCAGACCAATACTCTCTGCAGTTGTGGAATGAAATCTGAATTAGCAGTGTATTTAAAACTGAGGTCCTCATTTAAATTTTTATGTTAATTTTAGTCTTCTGCTGATGTCACACAAGTGTACAGCGGGAATAATTTTACTGAAATCACAGACATTACTGTGTGTCTTGTTAAGTAATTTCTACCTATGTAAAATGCATATGAAATGTTACTAAATCAAGTCAGCATTTTTTACTGTCTTGACACCCATATTGCAGTGATGTAAATTGTTGCAATATGAGGCATCAGTGAATAAAATTGCGCTAGAATAAAAGTCTTGTGTCAGAATTTGATCCCATATAAGTGTTTTGTACTGTTGTTTTAATGGAACGTTGCAAAATTGAAAAATCATTAGTAGTCCTGCCAATGCTTTAGCATTTAAAAGGTCCTATTTTCTATTTCCCCGTAGTCCCTTTATGCCACTCCATTAGTTTAAAAAGGCTATAAAGAGAGCACATTTAGCCACTTGGGAATATTTTCATTTCTGTGTTACTCTTGCCTTTGGCATAGTAGATATGTTAGGTTGTGGCTGAGGAGAAAGGGTCACGGCTGGCCCGCCCCCTTGTTCCAGCTATTCTTGGCTGCTGGAACAGCTCCTGGGGGCCCCAGGCTGCCAATTGTACTAAAATTGCTGGTAGCCTTAAGACTATTCAAGGAGTAATTAGCTACCAAATGTGGGTAATTTTGACAGAGTCTAGCTAATACTGCTTTTGTCTAACAGACTAATTAAAGGCTGCACATATGAGAAGAAGAGAAAAAACAGTCTTCTTTTAAGGAAAAGAATTATTAAGAAAGAACATTTGATCTAGTATTAAAAAAAAAAGAGTTCTGTTTTTTCTAGCAGGGTCTTAGAAGTTTTTGATAATCTTGGAAAATGAAGCACAACTTCATTCTTAGATTAAATGCTTCATTGTGGCACTCTTTCATACTCTTCTTTGATTTAATTTTAAAAATGTATATTTTTTGTTCAAAGTGTCATTCAGTGGAAGAACATTTAAAAATTATTATTATTATTCTTGCCTGTGTGTTCTGTGAGTTCTATTTGTGCTGTCAGACATAGTTTGAATTTAAAGAAGCCCAGCTGGAGATACATCATCGTGGGTACCTGTGATCTGTTTCTCCCTCTGTACAAAATGGAATGGGGAAGGGGAATAATCACCTGCTGGTCTGGCAAGACTACAGCCCTCCATGCATCAGTAGAGCTGCGTTTGCTGTAATTTGTACCTGTGCTCCTCCCCTCTGCTGCTCCTGCAATCAGCTGTGAATAGTTCCATTCCAGCCCATTTAAGTAGCATGTCTTCAGTGGCACTTCGATATTTGCTAATGCAATCATAAAATCTCACATCTCAGCTAAATTTTCTATGCCTTTAGCTGTGCTGCAGGCAATAGCAGGTTTCTGAACTGCAGGAGTCCTATCTACAGCTGATTATATTTACTCTTTCTCTACTCTGAAGTAGATCACAGTTAAAAGTGGACAACCAGAATGAAGCCCTTGCAAGAGCAGCAGATTAAAAAGCAAACAGCTCCCTTTCCTTCCTCCTACCCAGCTAAAACAGCTTATTTTGGAAAACTCTTCCTTGTGTTCTGAGATGCTGCAGTGTCAGTAACACCCTCTCAGCCAGCACTTCCCAGCCACCAGCAGCCACCTGGCCACCCTGAACAGTCTATTTCTTTCTCTTTGACCTGTAAAACATCTCTCAGATACAGCAAAACAACTTAGAGCATCCTGCCTTGTGAACTGACCCACATATGCAGACATTCTGCAAAGTTCAAATCAGACTGAATTCTAGACATTTTACAGGCAAGAATACAAGTGTTACCTCGTTATGGCAGCTGCCATAAAACTCCTCTTTTATAGCCTGCTTCAAAGAGCAGCTGATACTGCCTTGTCTCCCTGTTTAAATACCTTCTTGCTCCGTGTTCCGAAGGTGGATTAGAAATAACATGTTGCAACTGCTCTTCATGATCCAGAACAAAAGAAAACAAAGCTCTGTAACTGACTGCAGACTTCAACTGGAATGAGCAGTTTATGATTGTCTTGCTAGGGATCAGCAGAGTTTGTGGCTAATACTTGCTCTTTTCTTCTGTATCCTCTCTATTGATTTGCACTTGGGAGTTCATCTAAGTGAGATGTTCTGCCTTGGTGTGAGAGTTCCTGTGGATATGGGAGGACATGGTAGCTCTTTGAACTAAAAATTTGGGTGACTGAATGGCAGCTCATGAAAAGGCTCTTTGGTAAAGAGCAGCAGTGATACTGGTTTAACAGGACAGTCCAATCTGAAACAGTCTTCAGGTGGCATTGGCTGCTTTTAAGGCTGAGGATGAACGTTCTGTGCATGATATCAGTGGAAAGAAGTCAGAAGGCCCATGACACAGGGTTTCAAGCAGTCCCCTTGTTTACAATCTTTATAACAGCAATTCTCTTCTCCTTGGTATTAACAACTGGAAGCATCTTAAAAGCGGAAGGCAATTGTAGCAGCCCAAAGGAAGGGAAAAAAGTATAAATTGCTCTGTAGCCTCATCACTCTTTTGTACAATTCAGGAAAGAATAACTCAAAAATAGGAACAGCGATGTCTGTACCTTTTCAGAAAGTCTGACAGCTGATTGTTGCAAATTGTGGAATATATAAAATTTTCTTAAGAAGGAGTGTTCTTCTTCTATGTAGTCTTTGTATACTGTCAAGCCTAAACAGCAAGAAAGGAGATTTAATCTGTGAAACAGGTAGCAGCTAGCAAGATCTAAGTGATGTCCAGGTGTTAGAAAGACAAATTACTTGTTGGTAGAATTGCCTTGCTAAGGTTTAGGGCTGGAGATGCTTCAATGATCTCACACCTGGGGGGAGGTTAACCAGGCTTGGAAAGAAGGATGTACCACTGATAGAGGACACAAAAATGCAGAATTTAGGGGCTACAAGGACGTTTGGCAGAACCCCCAAGATAAGGAGGAAACTAATAATGCTAACTCAGCAATTGTGCTATAATCAGCTCCAACTGGATAAAAGGTAATTCTGACAGGGGTAAATCTGTGGCCAGCCCATAGACCACCAACCCAAGAAACCCACTGACCTAAAAGAAGAGAAAGACTGAGCATGCAGACTGATTAGAATTAGAAGTGAGAGAATCATTAACCCATAGAAAATAGAATGCTAATTAATAAGAGAACTATGTAACTTGTAGCCAATGAACACTACTCCCTTTGTTTACTAAAATGTGTAAATTGTAAAAAGTTTTGGTACTTGGTGTGCTTCATTTGTGGAATACCACTGAGCACCCAGGCTTGTGCAACTCTGAAATAAATAATCAACGTCCCTTTCAGGTGTATAAATACTGGCTTGTTGCACACGGGGTAATGAATCCAATTTGGGTGGACAACAATATAAGCTACCTTTTAGAAATACCTGTCATTGTTCATCACTATCCACATAACTTTGTAGAGGTGGAAATTGGGGCTTCTGTATGAGTGCTACCTTGCAGTAGAAACTGCAGACTTGATAAAGTAAATTAATGTGAAGTAAATTAAATTAATAATATAATACTTGATAAAGTAAGATTAATAATAAACATGCAGGTTCCACCTGGATATGTGAAAAAAATGCAGACTCTTAAAATTTTAGAATACAAATCTGTGGTTTGGATTGGGGTTTTTGTTTGGATTTTAATGGACAGTAATTAGTGGCTCACATATGAGAAAGCTGAATCTGTTTTTCCCCTTGTTCATCTGTGGAGCTGTGTTTCCCATACCTACAGTTGGGCATCATGTCATGAGGATGAGTTCCTTCTCTGTTTCTTTTTACATTAAAGGATTAATGTCAGGCTGCCCATCTTTCCCAATGAGCCTGAAATTCCCTTTTCTCTTCAAGCAGCACAACTTTAAGTATTACCAGTGCCTGACCATTCCCTCTACTCCAGCCCTCACCCAAGAGCAAAAAGTTAGCCTGATGGTCAGAGCACAGAGAGGTTTGTGTTTAACTGCATTTGGCCAAGGAAGAAATTAGGCCAAATTTCCTGCCTCTGACCAAGGATTAATTCCATTGTGTAAACTGGAGTATTATCACCATGAGCAGATCCTTATAAGCAGAGATGGAGGAGAGGAGAGGACAGGACAGCCGCTCTCCATGACTGCACAAACAGATTGCCTTCAGCTGCCTGTGAGACCACAGGTACAGGCTCTAGGTATTTTGAGGGAGATGTGTTTCTCTATTTTTAGATGAAATAGCATTGCCACTCCAGTTTATCTAAGTAGTCTGGCTACAAAATGCTGCTATATTTAGAAGTCACTTAATGCAGGAACAGCATCTTACAGCAAAAGGTCACAGTGCATTCTCTGTTCTATTAGTAATGAGTTCTATAATTTATGCTAAACCACTGTATTCCTCTTTAATTACCACACACTTGAATGCATATTTTCTCTATGTAATTGTGGCCTCCATTTCCATCAATATTTGTCTCAAATGTACCTATAAAGGTGAAATGAAATCATTCCACTGATTTTCAGGGTCATCCTTAGCTCTGAGCTCATCCAGAGGCTCTGAATGGCAGAAGAGGAAATGCATCCTGGTACATGAAATTAGAATACATATTGGTACATACCAATGCATATTGGTACATGGAATTAACACCCTGCATTGTCCTGCCCACTCCTTTTCAAGGAATCCGTTCCCCTGTTAGGATTGGATTGGCTGGCTAATGAGGTTGAATTTATGGCATGCATTCTGCCCACTAGCAAGCACTGCGAGACTTGCAGGTTTAAGGGGAAATACACTGTGTAGCACACTTCCACATCTGATTTTCATAAGTTAAAATAAAGAACTAGTTCATAAAAAGACATACCTCGTTGTAAAGCAGTGAGGATCAAAGTCAGGTATGGATAGCGGGGACATAGGACAAGGAGTCACTGAAGACCAGCAAAATAAGGGTGGGGTTACCCTGGATTAGGACAGGCTTCGTTGTGCCGATGGGCTCAATTGGTCAGCTCTGAATACACATTAGATAGTGGGGAGACAAATCCATTCTTACCGGCTTCTAGCTTTGGAATTTGATTGTGCAAAAATAAAAGCAGCTGTTCACCAGAATAGAAGGTGTATCAATTTTTTCATCTGTTTTTCAGGAGTTGCAAATTATTATTTTTACTTTCAAATTTCTTCTTTTTCCTTCACATTTGCATGGGAATTTGCTTTTAATGAGAAAAGGCTATGTATGTGTGTGGTATCAGAAAATAAAGTCTGAACTGAGTAGGAACGTGTTACAGAACACACGGAAACATGTCCTAGTAGTCTTTATGCCTTTAATAAACTAATCTGAAATGTCAGGAGATAAGAAGCACCTATCAACATGAGTGTATGTATGTAACTTTGGATATGCAAAAAATAATTTGGCATGAGGTTTAGACATTTCAAATGTCGGGGTTGAGCACTGTGAGCACTATTATCTTGTTACTTCCTCAGAATGGCACTACAAATGCCCAAAAAGAAATCAAAGCCAAATCTCTAAATTTTAAGAATATGCTACTAAGGTTTTGTTTTTGTTTTTGTTTTGTTTTTTTTTTTTC
>VYXC01013169.1:260468-347098 GCA_013397175.1 Platysteira castanea
TTTTGTTTTGTTGGTTTTTTTTGGGGGGGGGTTGTTTCTTTTTTTTTGTGTCAAAGAAAGCACACGATGTTAATTAAGTGAGGGGAATTCATATTGAATGTCATATGTCGTCCACACTTGCAGTGTTTCAAGCTGTGCTTAGCCTGTGCTGCGACTTAATATACGCAGTGGCATTGCACAGAACAGGTGGGAATCCGCAGGCCTCAACACAGAAAAACCAGGCAGCCTTGGCAACAGTTTTCCTGATATTTGTCATTTGCCTGTAATAGGACAGATTTGCTATTACACTTTAAGGTGTACAGTAACAGGAACTGATTGGTTACTAATTTGAACTATTTTAGTGCTGCATCCAACGCAAATAAACCAACTTATCAAACAATCTGTGGGTAAAAAGATTCAGAGCTCTGCATCTGCTTTGTCATTTGTGAGCCTGAGAGCTAATTGCCTAGCAGAGCTCTACTTAAAAGCAACATTATAGGTATAGATACTTACTTCATATTTCCTAACCAGAGTAGGTTGAAAAAATTGCCGTCAATAGAATAATGAGATTACTTTGCAACTCTTTGGTTTTAGAATTTTAGACAAATATTCTATTCAAAGGAGTAAACAGTTTGGTATTCAGTGGTTCATGCAGAATAAGAAATTGCTTAGATTTTCTATCTGAAGGAGGACCACTCCCAAACTGAGCTTGTGTCTCTAAGCAACTTGAATTGTAACATGTAATTTAGAAGCACTTTAAAAATCTAATTCATGTGAGCCAGTCCCCCATTATATACCCAGTATCGTGTGTGCCAGAGGCTTGATAGACCAGTAAGGTAGATGATTCACTTGATTTGCTTATGTAGGTGGTTAGATTAGTGGTACCAGTAATTCCATAGGCTCTGTCTACATTGCCCTGTGTCATACTAGAATGCTGCCTCACCCATTTTACTGTCCTAGCTTGGAGCTGGCAGCTCCTGGTGCCACCTACCCTGGGAGGAAGTCTGTGACCTAATCTCTGTATGGTGGAAGATTCCCAGAGCAGCAGCTTAGCAAAGGCTTTCCAAATCAACACTGGTATGGGAAGATTGCTACTTGTTTGGTCTGGTGTGATTAAAAGAGGACCAACACCTAGTTCCAGAACAAGGTCAAGAAATTAAAGGAGGTCAGAACAAGCCAAGAATAGCAAGTTATGCTCAGGGGCTTCATAGGGGGAAGCATTCCTGGCTGAGGTATGATGTTTTCTGGGAGGATTTTAGCAGGGAAGCGCACACCTGTGACATGACACTGTATGTAGTGAGAAGAGAGAAGGGATCTCATTGCCTACTGAGTGGTACAGGGGAACCTGATTTGTCACAATTTTGCTTTTAGGCAATGATATGTATCAGGCAGCTCTGAAGTTTCCAGCCCCATTCCTAGTCTCTGACTCAGTCATTCAATATTCTTGTAGCCTGACTTCATTCCTGCAAGATTCCTGTTTCTGTAATTATCAGGAGGGGTAGGGTGAGAAGTGGGGTGGGAGAGAGAGGAGCCTGGAGCCTGCAGTCTGCGGTGCCAACTGTGGGACTTTTATGCCAGATGGTGTTCCCCCATCTGAGGTCAGGACAGCATATGGCATTCAGGAGTCCTGGCATGCCAGGGACACGCTGTATGCATTTTGTGTCCAGTGATGGGCACCATGATTATTTTAGGTGTAAGAGGTGTCATTCCATCCTGTTCAATGATTTGTGTGGTCATTGTAGGCAATTAATTAATGAATATCAGCTCCTTGACTTAGAATGGTGTTAAAGTGCGTGCAAAACTTTAAATGTGGCTGCTCAGTTTCTTTGGGCCCTGTGAGTGGCTTTGTTTGCTTTTCTAAAAAATAACAGGAATTTAATGAATATGGTAGAGAGCAGCAAAATCAGTGAGATCCAGAGGGATTTTTCTGCAGGTGTTTTATTATCCACAGAGTTGCTGTTACACACAGTGAAGAAGCGAATTAGGCTGGGAAAGGGTTGTTGATTGACAAATGTCTGCAGTGCCTTTCATGCTTTGTTCCAGAAGAGGGCTGAAAGCAATAGACAGCAGCACTGAACCTGACCCAGCCTTCCTTGGCCGGGCTTTTTTTCTCACTGTCTCTCATTCATCCTGGCTATAATAGGTACCCAGTAAGACTATCCCATGCAATTAAAGAGAGAGTCAGAGGACATTCACTCACTACACAGACTCTGCATATGACCTTCACAACACAAAGACAAAAGAAAGCCAGGCATGCAGAGTTAGGTTTGGTGCCATTCTAAATTGTTCGGGACAGAATAGGGTGAGGGCAGACAGAGAAAATGACAAGACCACAAGATCCCCTTTTAGACCCTGTAACTGAGTGTGTTTGCAGAGGAGGAGTGAAGGGGCCGTGCTTGTCATTGTCACTACCCACAGATTGGGAACTGCAGGTATGGGGAGATTTATGCAACAGCTCTTCATTCTCCTGAGCTCATATATCTATACTTTTATTCCCCAACTTCACTTAGTTCTCCCCACAGCAACCCTATTTGCTTCCTTTGAGGTGAATTTACTGAGTTTTCTTGCTACAACTGATACCTACTACAACTCTTACCTACACAACAGAAGAACACAGTGTATGGAATCACATTTGTATTTTATCACTGTTGTATATACTGAAATGGTAACGTGTCTAAAAAAGTATACTAAATTAATTATTATATAGTTAAATATAATACACACAAAATAATCGGGAGTGGTTGTAACACCTGCAATAAAAAAGGAAATCAAGTTTTTATATTCATGGATGACCATACTCTTAATGCAGGGCTTGTTTTACGCTTACTATGGAGAGTAGTAGTTTCCTATTCCAGAAGATGGTAAGGGAGCTTAAGCAAATACTGTTCTATCTTATTCTTAATGAACATGAGCGTTTTAAAGTAGCATAAGTTTTAAAAATTAAGCAGTATTTTAAATAACTATGATCTGCTTCTGTTTGCAAACTGAACGATCAAAAATCCCTTAACTTCTTTTCAGTACAATTTTTAGTGCTTTTGCCCTAAAATTTTAATGCCAAATAATCACATTTGGAATTGACCTGTATGTTTTACAAACTAATTTTCCTATCACTGTGGTTCATTTCAACAACTTAGTTGTTCTTAAACTAAATGTATTGAAAAACAAGTACTCGATTGAAGAGGAGAAGCTAAAATCCCTGCTGGTACCTTGCTTTTCAGGCGCAAACCCTTTTTTGCAGAAAGCTTCTCCTGTCCAGAAGGGAAATTTCTTGCCAGTTGCTCACTTAATTGTGCGTCTTGTCTACAGTCAAAAGGTTTCACTGGTTCCATAAGTCCATCCAGTGGCTGCATATGGGAATTGCATATTTTCAAGGGTAAATTCCAATTTAGTACAATTTAGTTCATTAAGTAGTGTTGTTAATATTTTTACCGGAAATAAACATGAACTGAAATGTAGAATTGGAATGCTCCCAGCCTTTGCTGATGAGTAGATACATACCTGTAAAGTATCCTTTGAATGATACTGAGAGTTGATTTTTTTATTCCAGCAACAGGACAAAGATAAAAGTTTATTATTATTTATTAGGTTTTAAATTAATTACCTGCTAGAACAAGGAACAGAAACCTGCTGAGTGAGAAGTTTTAGCTTATTTTCATTGTGAACCTGAGCCAGCTGAGGACATTGTGAATACTACCTCTTGTGAGTTGTCCTCTTAGATCTCATGTTTGGGTTTATACTAAAGCAAACCTCCATGAAGTTACACCTTCTGATTATTAAGTATGTTTTTATCAAATGGCATAAGGTACTACAAAAAGTAATTAAAAATCTGAATGTAAAGAGGACAAGATCTGAACAGTGTGTTCCAGAAGTCATATTAAGAATTTATACACAAACTATTTCCAGAAAATCCTGCTTAAGTTCAGTATCCAATCTTGTGTGGTCATTGTAGGCAATTAATTAAATCCATCTGGCTAAATCAGGCCAGCTGATTGATTGAGAATCTGTGATTAGTTGTAGCATTTCCCCTTGATGATGACAGCAATTTGAGCCTCGGTGCCTTGAACCCTAATTCTAACATCACTTCCATTATTGCTACCAGTGCTGGCATTGTAAGTGTGGAGAATATCAAAGGAATACTTTTACCAGTTAGAAAAAAGTCCATTTGCTAAAAGCCTTTTAATTCTCTGTTCTTAGCAAATACAGGCTTCTAAAATGTTCACCATCATTACTGGCTTTTTTCTTCCCATGAAAGTAAATGTATCTTTAATTTTGCCTTCTAGAGTGAATACATTATGATACAGTGTACAATTACATGATAGCCTATAATTTGCCTAGGGGTGCCCTGCTTCAGTTAGTGCATAGGCTGGGGAGGCATAAATAGAGAATGACTTTTGTAGCACTGGCCTAAATCTAGCTTTAAAAAAAAATTAGGTGCTTTATTTTTTCTATCTACATAAATAAATTTTACCCTAGAAAGTTTCAGAAGTGTGTCTAAGATACTTTGTGCATGTTGAAATAACCATATAGTAACTACTGCATGCTGTAATACAACAGTTGCCTTCATAATCCTTTCCAGGGTCTTGCACATTTCAGATCTTCATTATTTTCAGTCTAAAATTGCCACTACTGAGGTTGCTGTGGTTGTAAACTCTAGCAGCTTCTCTTCAACAAGATGTCTGGTTTTAGTAATAAAATTAGAATATCACAATTCTTTCTTGCTGCAGTGACTATTATAAAAATAGAGAATGTCAGTGTTTTGTGGATATAATAGAACTTAATATTTTCTGCTACAGAAACTCTGCTTTCAGATTTGGATTTATTTTTTGTTTGTTTTTAACTAGGGCCACCAAACATTTATACCTTATTTGGTGACCTAAGTACTTACTAGACCTGAAAACAGTCCTACATTTTGGCTCTATCATACTTTGAGTTAAAATAAGGTGTCTGCAGAAAATTAATGCAGAAAGCTTTCAACTCATCTCTGGACCCCACTCTAGCAGTTTTTTCATGGTTCCTACTTTACACAGTTGGCTGGTATCTCAGGGATTTACTTTCCTCTGTAAGGGTAAAGAGCTGAGTAACACAGAACCACTGAAGGAGCTCTTCCTTTCTCTATAATCTATGGCTCTCAGCATACTTCTAGTTGGAGCATAAAATAGGTTTCCTTAGAGCTGGGTATTTATTTTAATACTCTGTGCTTGATGCGTCCCCAAAAGCTGTCGTTATAACTGCCTTTGTCCTATCCTTTCTTCTGAGTACAGTCAGAGGATCAGTTGGTTATTTTATTTTATTTGCATTTGCCACTGTTGGGATTTTATTGTTCCTGTGTTAGTTATGACTATCTTATTTACCAGAACCAAAAAGACTCTGCTTCTTAGTACATCATATTATAGCAGCTACAAATCTTTCTAGAGGTATCCAGTATATTGTTTTGGTTGTATTTGTTCCATTAAATATATAGGGAACTATTTTCCCCTAGAAGACAAGGAATAAACACGATGTATTTCTGATTTGTCCTGAGCTCTTTACTGGAGATGGGAAAAGAACTCAAAAGGTATTACAGCTTTTCTTGAGGCCATTGTAGAGCCCACTTTTTGACTCTGAGAACTTCCATTCTTTCAGTCTGAGGAATATTAATACTGCAGTATTCTTCTCGTAATGCAGGGCCTGCCTTTTACCATCTTCTATGATGTGGCTGATTACAAGTAAAACTGTGGAATTTACAGATTTAGAAAATTATTTTCAAATCAGCCATAGTTTTTTAGCTAAACAAAACAAGATTAATAAACACCTGCATACCAAACTCTTCCTATGAGAGTTCACAGTATTTACAAAGCCCATGGGTTTTTCCTACAGTTTAGTGGGTTCGTAGTACATCCTTACTCCTGATCTCAGCTGATAGGTTGTAAGAGAGACATCAGTATGGAAAAATCTGTGCTGTTCTAGTTCCTCCAGGTCTCCAGCACTTCCAGAAGTTATGAGATCTATTGCGTACCTCAACTTTGCCCTTTCACAACAAATGCAAACAATGAGAAACAGTTTTCTGGGGTTGCAGGCAGCCTCCTTTTCTATAGTGAACACAAATTAATGATTAGAATTTCCAGTTTTGGCATACTTCTCATTAATATGTTCTTACTGAATGGAAAGGTTTCACTATTATATGTGTATTTACTTCAGAGTGGAAAAATGCAGAAGGAAAGAACAAAAAAAATTAGAAGCCTTTCAGACAAAATAATGGTCACAGAATTGAGTTTACAGGCCAGCACAAACCTTACAGGCTGGCATACCTATGATTGTCCATTTGTTCTTGCCTTACGAATAAAAGTAAACTATGACATTTATATTTCTTAGGCCAGATTTTCTTTCATCTTTTTCTACACCAAGCACTACTAATCTTTTAAATCTCCTCCTGTGCACAATAGAGGGCAATTTAGTAAGCATTGTGAAATGTCATTTCAAAATTGAATCTTTCAAATTCTACAATAATTTTTAAAAAGTCTGTTCAGGGTTTATGATGTTATGTTCCATAGTCCTTACATTTAAATCCCGAGATCTGTTTCAATTGTATTTTCACAGAGGTTTGTCCAGTTATTGTTTGGTTATGAGGTTAGAAGTTAGTTTTGAAAAATTAGTTTCATGAGTATTTACAGCCCATCTGCTTATGAATGAAGCACAGACTGAAGAGACAGCATAACACAGATAAGTCATAGACTGGTTCTTCAGTATTTCAGTTTGGAGGTTTGCTCCTGTATGGTCCTGCAGCTGGTGGTGTAGGCTCTTGGTCTTGCCTTGAATGAATCCCTTAAGAAAGCTGGACGACTTTTGGGTACACTTCAGTGGTCTTTTTTGTGGGCAACTTTGTGTCTTTCAAAGAGGGTACAAGCAGAAACCAAAGGAACTAAACTAGCTTTGAAGAAGAAGGGCTGACTGCAATGAAATGGCAGTAGAATTATTTTAACTGAAGAGTGTTTTAATATAGTGAACAATCTAGAAAAATCTTATTCCTAACAGTACAAAAAAGGTCCTGTGGCATTTGATTTATTCCTGTTTATAAGCCCTAGCTTACTTCTGAAGAAGTGGTAAGAGAAACTGTTCTGTCAAACCTATTTAAAATCAAGATTTTATTCAACATGAATAATAATTGATTCTTCTATGGATAAGATTAGAAAATTATTCTATTTTTATATAAGTGAGGAAAATTAATTAGAAAACCAGCACTGTTTGTGCAAAACCCAAATATTAGTCTCATCTTTGAACTCTTAAGTTACTTGTATCTTGTCAGGCTCACTTTCTAATTGTTTTGTTTTTATGGATAGTATTTAGAAGACAGCTCCTCTAATTTTTGTTCCACAGTAAATATTTTTGTCCAGGATATTTCCAAGCCTGATTGGTGTGTGAGTACTAACATCAGGCAGCTCGTTGTCAGCTTATAAGAGATTCATGTTGGCTGTTGTGCATACATGTAGGTCACCCATATAGAGAGTAAATGGAAAGAAACTGTAAATTACAGGGTTATAAATACATGAAGAGCCTCTTGAGCAAAGATTGAGTGGTTTTCTGATGTCAGCAGAGCCCTGAGATGAATTTCATGTCCTGCTTGGTTTTGCTGTTTTTCTATACTCTGTGAAGCAAGGCTCCCTTATAAAGAGCAAGAGAAAGCCAATGGTATTTAATAGAGAACTTAGACACTAAAGTGATAACTAAAAATTTACAGGATGTCTTATTCTGTCATGGCCACAGGTACATGCATGCAATTGTGTTTCATGGTTGTAGCTCAAACAGGAATTCTGAACCTATTAAATATAAAATACTCTATTTCCTGGCTGTAAGACTGTTATAATTGGATATTACAATGAGCAGTCTTAGACTTTAAAATACTGTTGGTATAGAAACTGAAGTATAAAACCAGAACAAATGTTAGTTCACTACAGATTTAAGCAGGCAAATTAGGAAGATAATGAGTATATATTATATACCAAAGAATAACAGGATAATCTATTTTCATGGCAATGCAACAGAAAATAATTTTAAAGACTAAGAATCTAAGATTTCCATAAAATCAGTGGTAACTAAGAAGGAATAATCTCAGTCAGTGACATTCGGAAAAAAAGAAACCAAACTAAATTGTTCCTGAAGAATTATCCATAGACTTCAGTAATAAAAAATTGTATATTTTGCAGATTGTACTGCAGATTACTCTGAAACCTGTTTGGCAGAATCAGTGCGACAATGCCCGGCTGTACTTGCTTCTGAGTCAGAGCAGGAAGAGTTGTGTTCTGCATGAAAAAAACAATATAACAGCATGTCCTGTGTATTAGCTGAAGTCTGCAGGCTTAAATTCAGTCACAGCAAATAATAACTTTATTTCTATAGAAATACCTATTTTTCACATTGTGCCTCATAGTAATCCTAAGAAATCAGTTGTGATCATATTGAAGGATGTTGTACATTTCCTATAGTTGGTCTGAAGGAGCTTTAAGCATGTAAAGAGCATCATTTGTTTCAGAGGTTGAAGGCCTAGACCAAAACCAAATGTCTGCTTGGATCAAAAGCCAGTCGAAACATCTGACATTTCAGTGTGGGGGGAATCTATGAAACAGTGAAGACCCTCAGGCAAAATTACCTTCGTGGCACAGCTAAATTGTCTTATCTGCCAATACTTACTTGAAATAACCCAAAAATCTATCAAGTTCCCATAACGTGTTCTTATCTCAAATCTGAAAAATTAGCTAAGGACAACTGTCATTGGGAAGATGTGATTATTCTGTACCACCATGCTTTCCTATCCTTTGTAAAGTTCTATAAAACAAGAACATATTTTATAATATTGTTACTAAAATGTGTTGCCCTGGCAAAAATCCGGGGCACTATGGCACAGCTGTGATTTACAGGTATGCATGGAAGTAAGTTAGAGGTAATGGAATTACAATTTGAGATGCTTTCTTCATGTCAGATCCTCTGTGGTGGTAACAAAAATGGTCACTAGATTTCAGGCTAAATTGTGGAATATGACTAAAAGTAATGACTTCTGTGTGACTACACAGCTCCTTCTTCTGACAGTAAATTTATCTCAGGCTCTAAGGAAGTCTACAGGCATTGAGAATTATATTTAACATATTCCATATGTGCAAAAGTGAAACAGAAATTTAAAATACATTCATTTCAGTCACGGATGGGATATAACTCTTAATAATTCCACTTGCACCCTGGACAATATCTCATGGCTCTGTAAAATTTCTTACTCTAAATGCAGGTGTTTTCTTAGAGCAACCCTGCAGAGAAAAATACCACCCCTTTCCCCTTGGAAATCTAGAAAAATAACTCACAGAATAAAACAATAAATGAGTTATATCTGGACGATGTTACTGGTTGAAAAAGGAAAAAAGCCTACAAAATACAGATTTGATATCACTTTCCAGATAATGCAAAAACTTGATTGAGCACATGACTGCAGACATACCATGCTTGAAATTGGCACTCCCATATGGCATTGAATTCAGTCCTATCACTGGGTCTGGCCTGATAAGGAGAGAGCCCTCAACCACTTTTCACTCATCTCTTGTAAAATCTTTCCCCAGTTGGGCTTTTTTTTTCTCCACTAGATTGCTTTTAAAACCTACTATGGTAATTATGTTAGTATTTCTGGAATTAGGTGCATTTCAGAGAAATGCATTGTGCATTGTACTGTACAGAGCAATAATGCCCAGAAATTTATCTGTGTAAAGTATTTAATAATATATATTAGGATGATATTTTAAAATATAGGTCTTAATGAAGTAATTGAAGTTATTTGGCTGCAGTAATACAGGAATAAGCATACAAAAGGAAACTCCTAAAAACTTCAGAGTAGACCAACTTCTTTCATGTGTATTATCCAAAGATAAAGGATATTCATTATAACAATAGAAGATACTTACAGGTGTAGATGAACAAGATGAACACATCCAATTTTTTTCCTCTTTCACTTCAACACACCTGGGAAGATCTATGGTGGAACATACCTGCCACTTTCCCTCTTAGTGGAAAGTGATGAAGTATTTGGCAGGATCAGGTACTTTAAGGTGTGATTTCCTGCTGGAATAAGATCTGGAGGTCAAAGGGGAGGTGAGGACTTTATTAATCTTAGCTGGAAGTAGGCGCGAGAGATCACATCATAAAGCATTCTGTCAGTGTCAGCTATATGTTCCAAGAGTGGATTAGCATTTAAAAATCTTACTGAGTCTGACAAGCAAGTCTTTCCATTCTTAAAAAAAGAGAAAATAATCTTCTCAAGTCTGTAGTTTTGTCAGAAATTAAATAACATTGTTTATTTATAAAGAATGTTTACAAAACCAGCTTGAAATGATGGCGTACTTGTAGATTAAGGAATCTTGGAAATTCCACATGAAGGCCTGTGGGTTTATGGGTGGGCTTTTTTTTTTTTTTTTATTTTGTTTGTTTTGTTTGTGTGGTTTTGTTTTATGTAATGGCAACTAGGTCTAGATCTATCAATGCAAAAGACCAATAGGAACAATAAATGTCAAGTTTTTATATGTGTCTGCACAAATAACAATAGTCAGAGCTTTTTCCTGGAGCTGAGAATTTGAGTCTCTTATTCTCTGTATTTGAATCCAAAGGGAGAGGAGAAAACATTGATGGTGTATCTTGAAAAACAGGTAACTCACATCAAAAATGGAAGAGCAAAAATCAAGGCTTCAATTTATCCTGAGTAGGAATTCAAACAAACCCTTACCTCTACAAGAGCAAAGTTACTAAGTATTGCAAATTGGGAAACACTGTGAATTTTGTGTCTTATTTTTTATGAGGAGAGGCTGGTGGGACATAGCTGCTCTAGAAGGGAGCCAGTAGCTGAGAATCGTGAATAAGGATAGGCACCTAACTGTCCCTGGGGGCATATATTAGATCCTCTCCTTTTTTTTTTTTTCTTTCTTTTTGGCATCTTATACTGGTAGCCTAGGTGTCAATCTGTTAGGTTTGCTTTTGCTGGTTTGAGTGCTTGAATTTCCTGCATTTTATGGGGACTGTGGGCACGTCTCAAGGAAGTGAATTTTGTTGTAACACATGTGTCTGTGATGGAAGTTAGCCAGGTTAATTTTTTTCTACTCTAAAAACAACAGAGTTTTTTCCACAAAATAAAATGCCAGTTTTTGTGCTCATTCAGCATCAGGCAGAAAGCAAAACCAAGGCTATTAAAAAATTCAGGTGTGAGAAGTTGTGCAGAAGTTGTGCAGCGTTTGTTAGCTACAATTCGTAACTAAAGGAATGTGAAAAATTTTAAGCTCTGGTGTCATCTGATAGGACAGACCATAGTATTGCAGAGTTTGCTGCCAAATCCCCATCTAATCAAGGCAGATATATTTACTTCAGCAAAAAAGTTTCAAATCATGTCAGAAAAAAAAAAAAAAAAGCAAAGCAGTGCAGAAGATTGTGATCCACCCAAGAAAACAACGTAATTCTTAATCTGGATAATATTTTAATAAAAGGTTAGATTCAGACTGGGTGCTGCTTTAGTAGTTGCTGATGAGTGATGCATTTATTTTGGGAAGTATAGTAATTAAAAGCTTACTGTACTGACAAAATAATGTCTGTGCACAGCCAGAGTGGGAATTCAGACGCATGACAGATTACATTTCCAATGAAAGTCTGTGATTTTAAATCATTATAAATCAATATTGTTTCACTTCCCATTGGAGCGGAATAGGGTCATTTGGACACCACTTCATCAGAAACAAACCAATGATATATTATTTTTCTTCACAAATTTGTGAATTAAAAATAAAATTTCTGGGTTTTTCTGGTACCTAGTTTTCATAGAAGTTTTGTGGGTAAATTAATTATCTTAACTGCATTAAATATGAACAATTGTGCACAAGTAGTAAGAGGCAGTAGTTATTACATAGGAGGACTGTGTTAACCTCTTAGATCTCTTTTATTTTGGAAGGGGGTTTTTTTACTGCCTTTGTTATTTAGAGTTACTCATGAGTAAACTTCAGGTTTTGGGCCCTCCTCACATGTTTTATATCTGACCTTTCTGGAGTGGTCACATCTCAATTTCACATCCACGTTGCTTGAAAAGGCCACGAAGGCGTTCAAGGATAAAGGTATGCAATGGTAATTCTGTAATAAGGTGCCTGTAGGTTGCTTTGAATGCTCTGCTACATCAGGAGCAGAGCAGATGAAACGGGGTTTGGTTTCTTTTCTGGACCACCTGTTCTGTCTCCATCTTCCTTTCCATCCTCTCTGTCTCCTCTGCTTTCTGCCGGGAGCCGCTGTAGTCCACGAGATGGCACTACGCCATAGCAGGGTGTCGGGACACCAGCCCTATAGCTCCAAGCTTAAGCAAGGATAGATTCCTTTTTAAACTCCAGAGGTTTATTCAAACTGTGGTTTCCTTATGCCACAAATATCCTGCCTTCCAGACTGTCATCAGCTGGGAATTGCGGGTGATTCCTGCTAGGGGACACGGGAGAGTTCCAGTGTAGAAAAGGATCAAGTTACTAAAGCATTTGGGAAACATGCTTACCTTCCATGAAAAGAAACAGCTAGCTGAAGGTTCCTCTTAGGAACCAACAAGAGTGTCTCTGAGAAATGCAGTCAGTTAAACAAGACTTTGAAATATTCAATTCATATGTTCTTGGCCTATTTTCGAACTCTTATCTATAAGGCAGAAGTTGTTTTTTGAATAAATAAATAAAGGTTATATCATTTAGAAGGTGTGTCCTTCGAGTAACTTTTATCCAGACCAGCACAGGCAGAGGAAATGCCTTATCAAGCCCCGGCCACCTGAGACCCACTGGCCTATTCAGGCCAAGTTAATTGGTTCTGGGCACGGTGATACAAGCAAGGTCAGCACCCCTCCCTCCCCAAAATGAGACAGAAAGAGCAAAAAGCTTCCTGTCATGGAGCTGCTGTGCGGCTTTGCAGGGAGGAGAGCGGGAGAAGAGCTCTTGCCTTCTGGAGGAGGAAGCAACCTTTGCAGCTGTGAAACCTGAGAGAACAATGAAGGTTGTGTGGACCAGCATTTATGGGGGGCTGCTCTCAGGGCTTGATGCCAGAGATGTCCCACAGCAGCAATCTTTTCTTTGTAATAAATTCTAAACTTCTCTTGACCTTATTGCAGCATTCTGGGCTGAAATACATCTGAACAACTGATGGGAGGTACCCCATAACTTAAAATTTGTGGGTGCATACTGAATGCCAACAGAACTGTTCTGGACAAGACCAAAATGTAACTGAAAGCATTTTCCTCTTGTTTCCAGGCTGAATTTGAACTCAGCTTTTTATTCCTGCTTAGCCATGCACTGGAAGAACATCTCATACCACTCCCTCCAGCTTGCTGTTGTGAATTAAGTGGCTTTTAGAAATGATTGCTCACATGCAGCTAGGCCTTTGTGTACTATACATGTCTCATCATTACAGACCATTCTTCTTGACTTTGTTGTAAAACTACTTCTATCCATGTACATACTAAGGCCCTAATTCTTCCAATTTTATGAATATGCCTAAAATCTATTCAAGTGAGCATTCCCATTGATTTTTTTTTATATTGTGTGCAACTGGCATGTGCAAAAATTGGAACTGAATTATTACTTTGCCCTTAGAGGATTAAAACCTTTAGAAATGCCTGTTTCTTCCCAAATGAGACATAAGATCCTGATTTACACCATCAGTTTTCTATACACAACAAGACAAAGGTATTTAAACAATATTGTAAAATGATAAAATAATATAATATTGTAATAATATTGTTTCCTGTAACATATTAATGGTGGACTCTTACAGTAAGTGAGATATATTAATCCACAACTGTTGGATTAATATATGTCAGGATTTTTAATTTATGTTTTAAATGATATACAAAGATGGACTATTTTTTATACACATGTATCTGTGTATGAAGTCTTGGATTGTAGTCAAGACTATGTAAGAAATATTACTTGTGTTGAAGCTCTGAATGGCCTCCTTCTACAGTCATCATTATGCAGGCATTTTCCCTGTTTAATATCTGCTACCCCTCAATGCTATTTCCTTTAGATAACTGTATTTCTGGCTCACGTCACACTAGAAAATATTCCCTCCACAGCCTGTCATCCACTAGGATTCATTTGAAATGAGGTAGTCACTATCCTTATCTAATGAATGATACAGTTCTTTGGCCAGTGCAGTTTAAAAATTAGGAGGATTTATAGTTCAGCTGTCTGAACATAATACAAGATTTTTGACAGTGAAATAAGCATTTGAAATTCAAATTTTGTAAATGGGTTCTTTAAAACTATTTGATGTTAAATCACACTGAAAAAGAACTATATTACACAAGTGGCTCTAAGACTTTTGAATGTTGTCTGCATTTATACCACACCAACACAAGAGAAATTATCATTACTTACTGAAAAAATTATCTCTGTTCTTTCTAGTTGGATTATATTTAAATCCTAGAAAATTTTTACAGAAGATGAAGATGAAAGCAAAGGTCAGTGAAAGATTTAGTCCTGAAATAGTTGAAATGTGGTTCATGGGATAAATGGTTTTTTATATTGGCTGCATGTCAGCTCTGTATTAGATGTGAGCATGACAGTAGCAGAGAAAACAACTACCACAATTTCCCTTCTTTTATAGAAAACAGATATTGCTGTTTGACCCATGCAAGGGTGGCATTATTTTGTAACTTCTGTGCTTCTCCTACAGCCTCATTCAGGGCACTTCAAGGCAAGTGCCTGTGTTGGTTGATTAACCTTCCTAGAACCCTTCAAAATTGTTAGGAGAAAAAGATTTCTACCACCTAGAGGGCATTTCAGAGGAAGAATTCACCACAGTTAACAGAATTACTCTCCTAATGAGGCCCTCTCACCCTGCTGATGCACAGGACACCACCAGCATCCAACTTCCTTCATTTTGTATAAACAGAAAAAAAAGAATGAAAACATCAGGAATAAAAAAAATACAGAACAAAAACCAAGTCAGGATGAGTATATAAGCCTGTAGTATGACACATGCAAAATAAGGGCACTTAAGGCCAAAATTAGAAACCTGAAAATGCCTACTTATGTGGTACCAATTTCTAGGCTTCCTCAAACTGAGCAGGAGCCTGGTGATACATCACCAGGCATGTCTGGAACTGCTTGAGATGTGGCAGTGCTGGAGAGGCAGTGCATGTTGTACCTCAATGTAATCCACCTACAGAAACTAGATGTTCTCTCTATTATAAGACAAATTCTTTTCTTTTCCTCTATCTCCATGTCAAGACCATGATTAATGATTTTAGTGGTTAAAACCATGTTTAAAAGGCCCATTCTCATTTAAAAGTTGATAATAAAAGTGTAGGAAAATGTTAAGCATTTACAGTTTGAAATTACCACTATGGTTGCAATAGATGATGCACAGTAACAGAAGGAGAAAACTAGCTCTCACCTTTGAGGCAACTATATAATGTAATAAGATATAAAACCTGTTTTAGTTCGTAACGACAGAAGAAGTTTCATCAGACTCAAGGAACCGGGGAATTGGCAATGTCAGTGCCATATTGATTCCATCACTGCAACACAGGCTTGACATTTACAGTGGAACTAAATAAAAAAACAGATGATGTTAATAATTTTTTTCCTTTTCTTCTTTATTACTAAAGAGACATTAAAAAAAAGAAAAAGACAAGAAATAGTGTTGGCAGAGTCAATACGAATTGTATTTATCAGTGGCAAAGGAAGAGACAGGTTGAAACGGATGTCTTATCATTCCTTTTTTAAAATAAATGTCCAATTACGAAAGGACTCCAGAAAAGTCTGAATGAGTGTTTAGAGAGCACATCGAAAGATGCGTATACAACAGTGCTGTTGAACAACTGGCCGATAATCAGAGCCTACAATAATGCTAGAAAATACACACAAATAATATTCCTTGGCTCCATTTTCAAAGCAGCATTTGGAAAGTTATGCACACTAATCCTGTAACAATAACAGGATTTGTGTTGCCAACACAAGCATAGCTTTAAAAATGTAACCATAAGGGTCCAATGCAGCAAAGAAATTCCCTGGCCTTTTACCCTCTGAGAAAAAAGAACAATTTTGCAAAAATTTTGTCATGAAACTAAAAATATATCCTGTACCCTGGGGAATCCTCACATGAACATTCTCTTTCTGGCTGGAGGGATGTAATATCATTAGGGAAATGGAGGAGAAAGAGCTGTTATTGAAGGAAACCAAGTCTGCTTCTTAACCTGTCTGAAAATCCCCAGTTTCCCCACCTTTCTACAGAAGTGTTATTGTAGAAAGATTTGGTGTGTAAGGGACCTTTAAAGGTCGTCTAGTCCAACAGCAGGGACATCTTCCACTAGATCAGGTTGCTAAGAGCTCCTTCCAAACTGACCTTGAATATTTCCAGCGATGGAGCATCCACCACCTCTCTGGGAAGCCTGTGCCACTGTTTCATCATGCTCATCGTGAAAAATTTATTCCTTATATCTAGCCTGAATCCACCCTCTTTTAGTGTAAAATCATTAATTAACTCTTGACCTATTGCAACAGGTCCTACTAAGAAGGGTGTAACTCCAGAGAAAAAGAAGTGAGTGGTCACTTTGAGTGCTTTATGACTTAAACTGTTACAGATTCAAAGTGATGAAAGTAAATATGCTAGTTTACTCTCCTGTTGCCTGCCAGGGCAAGGTTTTATCTATTCTCCTTCAGTTTCTATTGCCAGAGAATAAGACCTTTGGAAATCTTCAGAACTGGCATTTTTCCTTTTTCTCCCTATAATGGGAGCTGTGTGTAAATCTTGCATGTGAATAGAAAGTTAAGTGAAATTCTGTAATTCATACAGAGAAGTAGCAAATGTGGTCTGAGAAGTTTCAGCCTGGGACTTTTCATTCAGAATTCCTGTTGACTTCAGAAAAATGCAAGATGTGGGTCTTTCCCACAGGAGAAAATCAATCCCCAGTGTTAAATATCTGTTGGACTGAATGGATGTTGGTGGCTTTTTGTATCATACTGAAAATTTCTGAGGATCTTGGTTTCCAGTCTTATGGTTGAGAGCGGGGTTATTGGTTGTTATTATTTGTGACACCTATTTTAAAGAAGGACATATTTAATAACTATCCAGGATAGCAGTATCTAAAGATTGCAGACACAAATATCAGTGTTGTTGCAAGTGTGAATAAACTGCAATAATGTTTTTATTTCAAATTAATCAAGCACAAAGTTGTCTTAGGGTTGTTAAAAAAGAAAATGGCCTAATAATCAAATACAACAAAGGATATTAAATCCAATATCCAGATACCTCTCACTTAAAAGAAGGGAGAGAGAATTTCCAAGACAGAAGAATTTTGGGGAAAAAGAAACAATGTTATGCACTAATGAGGTTTTTCAAAATGAGGATAAGGATTTTTTAGAGGAAATGACCAAGAGGTGGCAGCACACCCTGCACTGCTGAGTGCCTCGAGCCCTCAGAGCTATCCAGTGCTCATTACCAAGGGCTCAACAGCCACTTTGTTTCAAATACACCCAATAAGATGATGTCCTTAGAAAATAAACCCTTTTGTGGCTACTTTTGGATTTTCTAGAATTACACAAGACCACATAAAATTAAATATTTTAATAGGTCTGAAAAATACTCATTTGACTCTGGCATTCTGAGCTGCTGGCTCTTGCTGTAGTCTCACATGGCAGGTTGCTGTACCACCAAAGTCAGGTATATATGCTCATGGCTTAATTGGCATCAGTCTGGATCCATAACAAAATTTAACCAGACTAAGACTTGCTTGATCCTTCTACTTAAGAAAAACCCAGGATACAGCTCACGTAAAATCATCTTGTATTCAGAAAAGTATCTGCAGGGCACCATTCAAACAGGGTGGTTCTTTACGGCCAGAGGAGTCACACCATAATGGAAGTAAACCTGCAGATGTTAAGATGGCAGTAGCTGTGGTTTTTTCCCTGTAGCCATTATCCTCCCACAATCTTCAGACAGAGCCCAGCCAATTATGGACCCCTTTCTCATGCTTGAAAACAGCATCTGAAGGATCCTTGCAGTGGGTGGTTTCAGCATATGGTGATACATGGTAATAGTTCAGTTCTAAATGTACATGATACAGTTGCTGGTTCCTGCCGTGCCAGGATTGTATCTGTCGGTCGATTTTGCTGTGCTCTGTCACAGCCTGCATAGTCTGGCTCTGAGCATAATTGTGCCCCTATTGCCTTTTTCCTGTTACCTTTTCCTTTGGCCTCCTCACAGGGCTGGGTCTACATTCCCCCGTGGTTGTCTTTCTCTAGTGGAAATGTTCACCCTCCCTTCCCTGTGGCCGGGAGTAACACTGCTTTTCCCAAGGAAAGGACAAGAGAGCACTGAGACACCACACATTTGATGTGGGCAGAGGTTTGTGTGTCCTGGAAGGCAGTTTGGGTGATAAGCAGTTCCATGAGGGGGCAGCGGGGCAGGGAGATGAACTCCTCCATCTGAGAAATTCCTCTGTAGTGGTCTTAGCCCAAAAGCACATTCTTATCTGTATCTCCTCATCAATTGTTACATCAGTGTTACAAAGGACACCAGTGATACTCTCCACTGCTACTGCCTATCACGGTGCAGATTATTGCTTTCATTGCCAGGAAGATGGGCTTATCTTACTGAGAACTGCAGTTCTTTTCACTTATACCCTTTATACGCAGAAAATAAAGAACATGACAAGAGCTTCTCTGAAAAACTATTAATTTAGCTGTTTGGGCAAATACTACAGCCAACAGTAACTGAGCCATTGGTTATTATCTTCAGTTGGAGGAAGGCTTTGTTCTTGTTCTGATGTTGAACTGGTTTAGTGGCTTGCCAGTGCTTAAAGGGTCAACTCAATTTCCCCTTTCTCTTGGCCATATATTCCTGTTTGCTTCCTTGTGGCTGATTGTGTATGTTTGATCCTACTATAATCTAGTTCCACTCACTAAACCAGAGAAAACTAACCCAGCAAAAAAAGTGACGTGTTTTCTGTGATTTGGAGGGAGCTGAAGCACCTCTCACGGGGCTCACACAAGTGCTGTAAGTGGTACAAGGAAGAAGGGAGTGAATGAAGCAAGCGAGACAGCCACTCCAGTTAGCAGAATGATGTTACATTGGCTCCAAAAAGCAAAAGAAGAGTCATTAGTAAAGTTTATTTTGCAAAAATGAATTATTGATTAATTAATGAGCACCAAGGTGTGCCACCAGTGAAGTAACTAAACTCTTTTCTCTCTGAAAATACATGTGAGCTAAATATGTAGGTTTGCCAGACATTGGTTTCCCTAAGAAAGGCAACCTAGGAAAATCTGTCTCCTTCTCTCAGTGCCTTATTTCCATGTGTCCTGTGTTTAAATTGCCTGCCTCCTCAGATCTGCCAATATAGTATTATTTAGGAAGCACAGTAAACTGGATCACTGAAATGATCTGGCTTAAAGGTCCATTCTGTGGCTGGGAATGAAAGGCAGGTTAGAAGAGCAGGATTTTAACCTTTTGGTGGTATTACACTTTCATATTGACTCCAGCCAAATCAAGTATTTTCACCCTCGTGTGCCTCTCAAAATGTTTCTCTGATGGAATAGAACCAGGTACATTAGTGGCTTTACTAAACCTGGAGGCCTGTAATGCTATTTTCCCATCCTTTTCCCTGTTTTCCACATGTTGTGCATTAACACAGTGTTTTGGTATTATAACTGTGTATTGATTTATTTATTTGCAGCATTATGAAGTGTTAACTGTGTACTGATTTATTTATTTGCAGCGTTATGAAGTGTTCTGAACTCTGTTACCAGTGTTCTCAGGCAGCACCCATCCTCTTTTTACAAAAAGTACCTACTCCAGTGTCAGTTTGCAGGGGTGTGTCTGCAGCCTACATACAGAGAGGCAACAGTTGCCAGCAGCCATTATTTTTGGCCTGAGAGTATGACAGGATCTCTTTCATTTCTGGCTCTCTAATATGGAAAATCCCAGAAATTGGTAATCTCTAAACCATATTTATTGAGCTTATAAGGTGTCAAGAAAAATGCTTTTATGATCAGCAGCAGACACAGGGTAGTTAATCATCTGAGTGACTCTCTGAAGTAGATTGAGGTGATGTAAATGAAGAAGTTGTTTGCTGATCAGCCACAGCTGATTCCCTTGTTCTTGGCTGAGACCAGCTACTTCCTTCTCCTCATGCTTGAAATAATTGTTAACTCAAAGGGAACTTTCTTCTCCTCCCTTTTGTATGAGGGAACATTCTGATATCTCCTAATCTCTGCATGTATTATTGTACTTACCCTTAGTGCAAGCTTTACTGTTGTCTGCACCCCTTTCCTTCCTTTCATGTAATTATCTTGTTCAAGTGAAAATCTTGCTTGGAGGAAGACTTGTTTTACTGGAAGAGGGACTGAATTCTTGCACTCATACAGACAGGTTTGGCACTTATTTTGGTGCTGCTATAGCATGAACATGTTCAGATTTTGTGCTCATGATGATACAAAAAGAGCCAAACACACTCCACTGGACAAGACATATTTTTAGTTTTTCTTATGTCATTTAAACATGAAGTTCCTTCATGAATTCCCACTGTGACAAAGGGAGATCAGTCACCTCTCCTAAGTCTTAAAGAGCCTAAAAGTGGAATTCTTAAACCCGTTGTTGAACCATAGTAGGCATGAATCCTTCTGATAGTCAAACCAAAATTAAACAAATTAAAAATAGGAAGAAATATTGCTTCTGCTCAGTTGTTGTAACTGTAGATGTTTGATAACTGCATGTTATATTCTGTAAGAATTTGATGCTGGTATACCTTTAAAATTAGGTATTTCTAAAGGCATTCTGAAATTATTATAACTTAAATAAGATTAGCTTCATCAATGACACATTAAGAACACATTTGAAAATATTCTTTCTTTCTTAATGCACTATTTTGAAGTGTAACAGCTATGCCATTTTCTTAAAAGTCTGCCATCCTCTATCAACAGTGAGCAGTCAGGACTATTATCAAATATTTAAAAAAACACAGAGTAAAATGCAAAGTAAAATCTATGTGGAGAGCAGTGCTTAATACTGATGATGGCCCCAGTTTGATCCTCTTATACATGACAGTGTAGAATTTGCAATATTTTCCTGAACAAACAGACAGAATTGCTCATGTACTTTTCTGAATTAGTTTAGGGAAGCATCTCAAAAGGTGTGCTGTGATATTAAAGGCCATTTTTAATGCATGGTAGAGTTTTCCCTTGTTTGTTCTTGGAGGCATATAGAGAGTTGGGAAATCACTCTGTGATGATTCTTCTGAATTATGTGTAGCCAAAATCAGATGCAGAGCTGATGAAAGAGTACAGGATGTGTTAGCAGTCCTGCTTTGAGCCATGCTTATAAGTAAATAATATTAATCCCTTCAGAGCAATGTACTGCCAAATTATTAAAGCTGGTTCCTGAGGAAACTTAGGCTATGGTGCTTAATAAAAATGTCATATTCCGTGAGTTATTAGTTCCTCCCACACTACTGAGAATAGTTTCGAGCTTTTCTGCGCTATCCAAGAATTTGTATCTTGTTAGGAAAATGAAGTCACAGTACGATCCAGACGTTAGCTGTTACTTCAGATGTGCTGTGACAGCAGAGGTTGTAGGAAACACTTGGGAATATGAAGGGGATTTCTAAATGCCTCAGATGAAAGGGGATTCTATGTTAAAGAAATAGCCCAAAGTGAGTCAACTCCAAAATCTGAGTTTTCATGCCTGATTTTACAGTTCAGCTTAAAAACACAACTGTGCTACAATGCAATATTAATAATTTCTCCAAGTCTCATATCCACATTTTCAAATTACCTCCATGTGGTTATTGAAACAAAACAAAAGAACAAGGCTAGCTGCTCAGTTGGCAAAAAACTGCCTCAACTGAGATTAGTGAACTATCCCAATTTGTATCCGTGGAGAAACTAGCCTACAGGTGTTAACAACAAGTACAATGAAATTAATGTAATCACATATATTTTCCATGGTGATTTTCTGGTTTTCTGTGTAGCTAATATGGGAAGTGCAAAAATAATAATTAAATGATGTTTGTAGATAAACAGATACCATTTTTAGGTTAAATGAAACATGTTATTCAAAGGTAATTAAGAGACAGTAAATATGCAAATTCAGTAAAATGCTTCAGACAGATTATTTTTACAGATTTCCATTTTAATGGTGCTTTCTGCAATAATTACCTAATTGTTTATGCAGGTCATTTTTATGTGTGATTGCTCAGCAATTCCTGTTAGGTAGTTTTGCTTTCAATAATGCATACTCTTTGAGTCACTAAATCTTGACATTCTCCCTACACATTAACTATTTAATTATTTTTAATTGAGAGGTGACTATTTTCTGATATTTTCTATCTAGAACTTTAACACATATGTTTTTCTCTTAAAACATCTTCTACATCATTAATATTTTATGGTAGTCAGAAGTAATGAGTTTAGAATAGAGCTTGACAGGACAGTGTTTCATGTATCTGTCATAGTTTAGACAGGGGAAAATACCTATCTACATGTGTGTCTATCTGTCTACTTATCTAAGCATAATCCACATATAGAAAAGTATAAAAAATCTATTCAGATAAAGTTCTTATTAGTGATATGCTGAAATAAAAAGCATCTTCAGTAAGCTAAAATATCTAGGCCTATATTCAACCATGCACTGAGGCACTCACCTAAACATAAACACATTTATAAGTTTATTCCACTGTGCAAAACTCATATTTGATTTTGAGCATGTACTCCCGGGCTTTGGGGTATTAGAGCTTTGGCATTGTGTATTCCCATGGAAATCTCACCACTGAAGTTCATCCTAACTTTGAGAAACATTATAGATATACTCTCAGATACGTCAGAATCTGTCTGCTTGCCTGCGTATATGACTTTTAAGTTGTGAGACTAAAATGTGACTTATTTCAAACATTAAGAGCATCATTTTGCCACTAGTATAAGTAGTTTAAATTTACAGGTGTCATGGCTTATTCCAATAAAAATGCCAGATATCAGTTTCTAAGGGATACAATTTCATATACTTCTTCATCACGGCAAATTTTACCACACTTTTACAACTCTTGGTGTTGTCTCTGTTACCCATAAATATAAAACACCTTAAAACGGAGTTAGTTTTCCTACCATGCCCACAAAAAACCACATCTCAGTGACTGACTGGAGGTACAGAGTCCGCTGCTGACAGCCCTGATCTCTAGAGCAGGGCTTCCATGTTCTACATACATCATACATCTCAGAGTGCCCAGAAAAGAGCACTGGATTTAGAACTCCCTTCTTGTCTAGAAATCTTGCTGTCTCTGACAGATGGTTTGTGAGAGAATCATGGTTGGGTTTTGTGAGTGCTTCCCCTGTTTTCTCCCCTCACTCCCAGAGTGTTACTGTGTTTGTGGTTATTTGCATCTACATGTCAACATTTTTCAGTCAGATACTTGGAACTCTGCATTGCTGGAGTTAATTTGCTCATAAAACAGTAATCTTCTTCCCTTATGTTTGCACAAACTTCAATAGAATTAGCACGTATATCATCCCGTTTAGTGTGAAGCATCAAAAAGTGAAGATCTCTCTAGTGGGTTTCAGACACCTAACTGCTTGGTAAATTAGACAGGATTTTTTAAACATTCAGAAAAAGCTTTTGCCATTAAAATGTCTTGAATTTTTCTTTTACAGTCTGAACTCTGCAATGCTTAGTTAATTGTAAGACCGTTGCTTTCACTGTCAGATAATAGCTGTCAACATCTTTAATGGACTGCCTGAAACAAGCAGTGTTTTAGACATATTGGTAGTTTTCAGCATGAAATTAAATTTTGTTTGATTCTAACAGCAGAACCTGAATTTCCTGAGTTATGCCATGGAGACGGAATCTGCTACTTGTTTTGTAACACACATAAAAGGCTTATGATTAAGAAGATAAATGTCCATTCCCACTGATTAGTGCAAAACCCTTTCTAACTTTTATGAGGGATTTTCCTCTCAGGTAGCTACTTAAGATTATATTGAAGTTACCCACAATCTCAGCTAAATATATTGAGCTCCTGTAATTGGTAGATAGAAAATTTTATAATAATAATTAAAAAATGAAGCTAGAGAAAAAGAATTTCTCTGCTTCCAAAAGACCAACAATGAATCCTTCCCAACAATCTGTTCAGTAATGTGTAAAATCTTAGTGGAAATAGATTTTCTTAAAAGGCGAAGCAGCTAATTTTCTGTTCCTTTTGGTTGTGAGTGTCTTTTTGTATTAATCATAACTTTCAGAACTGGATGTTCTACACTGAGATTCCTTTCTTGGTGACTAACCTAATTCTTGCGTCAGCCCAGAATTGTACAACTGAGCATATCAACATGGGAGACAGGGTAAAACATTTGTAGTTAAGAAATACAGATTCTGAAACACACAGGTCCACCAAAGGCCATATTTTCTTTGGGCTGAAGTGGCTAAGCACAGGATAGGTTTAAATTTATAACTTAGGTTTACAGATAGCATACAACAGTATTTTGCTTTGTGAAAGCTATTCACTGTAAGATTGTTTTGCAACAAGTGGGAGTTTGATTGCTGAACAGTGAAAAAATTATGAAGAAAACAATTTTTTCCCCCTCCTTCAATATTAATCAACATTTGAAGTATTATTTGGGGTTATGATGGTTCATAAACCTGCTTTATGGGACAAGATGTTCGGCTGAGATAATTTGGTATCAGGTTTTAGTACAAAGTGCAGTAACCTTACTGCTTACTGTAATTGTAAACATAACTGCCAGATCAAAAACAGTCTATCCAAGGACAGTACTTTAATACATTTTCTTGAGCTGTCAATCACTTCTTTGTGGGATGTAAGGAAAGAATTTGCCTTGATTTTATTTACAAATCGTCCCCTTGTTGGAAATATGGGGCTTGGTAGTCAGAGGAATTTCTGAGGAAAATAAAAAGAAGGCCTTATAATTACTGAGAATTCATCTATATAATTATTTAAAAATAAATAGCTAGATTAAGAAATTTATAATCTCTTATGAGAAGGAAAATGGTGAATCAGTGCAGAGGACCGACAAGTTCTAAAGAAGTAATGTCACACAATTGGTGACCCGGTGACTGACAGCTGCTATGTGATCAGGATGGGCATGGAACTTTCAGCGTTTCAAATACTGAGTACTCTGTCCTTTTAACCATCTACCTTTTCTACCTTTTAAAGATCCATTTCACTTGTAAAGAAATCCATCAATCCAAACTCCTTACAATTTTCTTAGTGACATTATTGAAGCTCTACTTAGGCTGACCTCTTGATGATAGTTATGTAGTTCAATTTCAAACATTAATCAGCATCAGGGAGTGCTGTTAAAGCCCATGTCCATCATATTTCTGATGGTCTCTCACCTTTTATAAGGAAAATACTAATCTACCTTAATTCAAATTGTTCCTTAAAGCACAGTTTCTGCCAAGCTTACTATTGCTAGTACATCCCATTTACTGTCACTGTTATATTCATTAAAAAATCCCCAAACCATCCTGTAATCCGTCACATTTTTTCTACTCCTTTTCTTTTGTACAGTGCTGAACCATCAGCAATCTTCAACACAAAGAAAAAATACTGTTTTTTATCTATCCAAATATCCTTCTATCTGTCATCTATCCATCCATCCTTTTGCTGCTAATGTATCACATTTTTACTCCAGGGTTGGTAGTAAAAAATCTAAGCTTTCACAGTTTTTCATTGCAGTTCAACACTTTGGGTTTGCATATGAAAACCTGATTCTAAATAATACTCAATGTAATACAGAGTAGTATGGCTCTATATGAATATATGAATTTCCAGTTTAAAGCCATGAAAAATTTTATTTCTTAATATCCCACATAATGGAAATGAGTTTAAAATCACAAATAAATCATCATAATTCAAATATTTAGCAAGTAAGAAATCCAGATAAACTCTTACAAGATTTTATTTTCTTACAACTCTAAAATGCAGTCTAAAGATGAAAGAAGAATGCCTATTTCTTCAGGAAATAGTTTCCCTTGAAGCATTAATTTTCCTCTCTGTGGAAAAAAAATGGCCAGAAAATACAGTGTTATTTTGCCCTTTGCATTGTGTCATGGATGAGGAAGCTTTGTGATTTCTTCAGGGTCTTAGCTTTAACTCCTGGGCCATAGCATCAGAGATTGCTTGCTGCTGTTGTCTGCCATTAGGGGATATTGTACATTTGGAGGTCTGAACCATTACTGAGTTTTGTAGGACCCAAAAAAATCTTCAAGTATTTCTTTCCAGTGCAACATGGAGGAGTTTTCATTTTGCTTTTTCCATTGTCATAGGAATCCTGGCATGATATGTACAGCTTTCCTACATTGAGAATGTAGTTTTAGATGCCTGTGTAAATTATCTATTATTAACTCAATTGTAATGGGCTACATACCCATGAGATTATGAATTTATGCCAGTTTATGATAAATTTAAATTACTGATAGAAATGCTATTTACTGACAATGACAAGCATAGTATGAAATAATTCTGCTAATACTATCTGATATTTGGAGTTATAAACATATTCTGATTTTCATGTGATAGGGCAAGAGCCTTATCAATGACAACTTATTTTTATTTCTTCCAAGATTTTAAGAACTTCCATGACAAAAAGTATTGCAGATAACAAACTTACAGTCCTGAAGGTATTTTCCTTTGTTGGTCAGTGTAATCACTTCATTATCAGCAGCAATAAGAGTTTTCTCATTGTAAAGTAAAATTACTTTAGTAATTTCCCATTACTAAAGTACCTCACTAGGGATCTAGAGTGACCATTCTTTGGGAATGCTCCAGTCTCTATCCCACTTCTGTCCCTGGTGTATGTCACGTATGTGATTTGTGTTATTAAATACAGTGGTATCTATTGCAAATAAATTTTAAAGGGTATAACTAAGCAAATAGTTAACTTCATCCATAGCAGGAAACTTTACAGCAATTAACCTTAAAATGTTTTGGTCAGACTGGATCGAAATAAATTTAAATGTTCCTTTTCCCAACCACCCTTTGTATATAGTTTATTCAACCAGTTTTATTAGGCTCACTGGGATGAGAAATAAAATGTAAGCCCTCACAGAACGAACTAGGCTTATTAGCTTCTGTTATCTGGGGCAACAGATAATGGAATAGGAGACCCTGAACAGTTTCCATAAAAAGATCATAGTGCAAGTATAGGTGCAGAAACACAGCACCGGATCATGTCCTCAAACCCTTTATTTCAACCCAGAAGGAGTTTGAGGTACCTCCAGACCATGCTCTCCACGAGGACTAGACCAAAGTTTACAATGGATGTTTTGATTTGCTGAATTTGCAGGGTCTCAAAAGCTCGTACTCCTAGAGCAAGCTCCTATCAACTCAAACCTTCCACCAGGGAGAATAGCTACCTATCCCACCCTATCTGCTGAGCCTCTATCCCACCCTTCAGAGAACTTGTCCCACTCTAATTAGTGTAGTAACTGGCTTTGTTTCATGATTTCTAGACGATAGGCTTGGTCTTCCTTGATTTTTCAGAATCCCTGATCTACTCAATGGGATCTCCAAGGGATGGTTTACACAGGTAAGAGTCTTCCCTGAATGAGTTAAAAATCAGTGCAGGACAGTTTAATGTAAAATGGTGCCATGTGAGATCTTTTTTTTTTTTCTTCAGATGACGGTAAATTGTTTTATGTGTGAAAGTAAAATTGTTCTTGGTAAGAAAGCAGCGTGTTACGTGATTGGCCTCTTTAGAAAGGAGAGCTAAACTAGTATTTACACCTAGCTGTTCCTGAGCTTCTTGTTAGATCTTGGTATGGTTACACTGAGGGTGAAATGTAGGCAAAATGAACAAAATTATTTTCCAAAAGATTTAATTTGTAGGTATATTACAAGAAGTTGCTCTCTAATGGCTTGAATTCATAGAAGATAGAAAGTGGATTTTAATGCTAGCACCACATGCTTACTAAAGCTGTTCAGAAGTCCCTTCTGAAGGAAGTTTCAATTTTGCATGTAAATGTTCAATTATTTTATTTTAATATTCCTCTTATACATGAAACATACTCTTCTGAAATGTACAGTACTCTTGTTTCACATTTGTCTAAATTTTCAACTAAGTTAGGATGTTTTGTTATTAAAAATATTTCTTTTAAGAACATAGTCACTTTCAGTTTTCTTTTCAAATCACTTTAATATTGGGGAATCTTCAAACTTCCTTTGTAGTTAAAATTCAAAGTATAAAACATAAATAGTTGCATTTAAATGATTTTAGAGGTTGCTGGCTATTCTATCCTACTATTTTTAGTATGTAAAAATGGCTTCTTCAATGATACTGAGTATTGATTAGGCTGTATCAGCCCTGGGAGAAAACAGGCCTCCCTGGGCATCACTTTTCTATTTCTCCTCCGTGCCTATGGCTTCCTACGAGTTTTCCTGTAAGTAATAGAGAAAATATCATCATATAGTCTACTAAAAAAGCAGCACAGTTGATATTGTAACAGCAAGCTACTTGTTGGGGAGCACTAACAGAGTCTAAAATCCAAAGCAGGGTTAATATTACCAAATTTCAAACCATTATATCAGAATATATTCGCTGGAACTTGGCTTGTATGTTAGTTGTAACAAGAGTATTGTATGCAATCTGGCAGAGTATAAATCTTCTGAACTGCAATTTTGGCATAATTTCATTCTGAGCTGTGTTTTCTAACATAACAGCTACTAAAACTGCGTGTGCTGTTTAGTTGAGTAACAAGAAATGCAAGGATTGCTACCTACAAATAAATTTTAGGGATGTTTACTATATTCAATAGTGAGAATTTAAGTATACACTGATGTATAAAAAGAAATTGATTGTTACTTCTGCTACGTAGCAGAAGTTCTATTCTGCTTATGAGGTAATTTCAGAATCTTCATCTTTCAACTTCAAAAGGTGAATGAATTCTGGAAAATGAAGACACTTGGAAAGATTAAAGAAGGCCAATGCGCTTGTGTCTATCTCACACAGTGAAGAATGGAGAGAATTGCATTAAACAAACTGTGATGGGTGGACAAGTAAAGAGACAGCCTGTGATGTTCTGTGAAATCTCAGTGACAAAGCCTAATGATTTGTCTTGAAATTTCCATTTATGTGTTTAGCTGTGCAAACCTGCAGGTAATGCTGTTGAGGAGCTAATGAAATTGATGAGAAGAAACCCTTTAAAAATAAGTTCATATGAAACAAAAATCCCTTTCATTTGCAACAAGTGAATTGCATAGGTCTTGAAAATAAAATATGTTTCTCATAATTTAGAATCAGGTTTTTTCCTCTTTTAAAAAACTTCAAGATTTCAGTTGTAAACTTCTGTGACAACTGCCCTTAATGTAATAACAGATTTAACTGAGGATTGCACCTGTACTCACAGTGTCATTCTCCCTTATTGATTTGTAATGTAAAATATCTAATCTAGACTCTGCTGTTGGTAGTGTGCTTTGGGGGCATTCAGACTCTCCTCGACTTCCAGGGTTGGATTCAGATGTAGAGGAGCTTTTGTTTCCTGTCTTTTATAAGGATGCAAAGTCCAGATGTGGACCCAACTGCCACTAAGGTCCTGAAGAGATGACATTTTTCCTTAAAATTAAACTGAGAATTGGAGGTGTTGTTGGAAATCATTTGGCAGTTCACATATGGAGCTGTCTAAGTGATGATTGCTTTTTACACCAGTGTCTTGTAAGAAAGATAGGTCTTGGGTTTTAGGTAAAAGGAGGTTTGGAGATACGTAACTGGAAGAAAAAAGGCAATGAAGGATAGCTGAGAATGCTGGGTAGCATAATCATTGTGAAATATAAGCCTGGAATAGTTTATTTAAAGTGTTTCTATTAATGAAACCCTGTGAAAATCACCTTAATCTTGTAATCCAGCATTGCTTTCACTGTGCATAGTATTTTCTCTTCTTTTAAAGACTCTGTGTATTTCATGTGCTAGTGATAACATAATAAGGCCACATGGAAATCCTATAAAGATTGGAGGGAAAAAAACCTCTCATGAGAAGAAAAACAGATGCAAAGCCATAACCTTGCACCTGGAAGTCTTTCACATGGCAGTTGTGTGCATTCCCAACCACTCCATAAGGACAGAAAGAACACAAGCAGCTGATAATGTGATTGTGAGGAATGTGTTGACCATGGTGATGACAGGGTGATACATTTACCCTCAAGAGCACAAGTGCACCTGTGAAATATTAGACTGTGCTTTTTTGCTAGATCAGTTTAGAAATATTTAGGAGTAAGCTACAAGATGGAAGGAGAGGGCAGTTAAAAGAAGCAGGGAAGAGACATTTGGGAAAAGCAGAGTGTGCTTTCAGAACAGCTTATCACAGAGCTTTGGAAGCTTTTCCCATTCTCATTAAGAATAGATCCTATGGAGGGAAATGTCTATCAATGCAGCTAATTAAATACACTAGAATTAGTAAACAAGGAGAGAAAACTCCTAGTTTATATTAAAAGTACAAAAATTAACATGCAATTAGCGATGTATATTTGAGAAAGTGAAAGGGAATGTTTCAGAAAGCTGATTTGATTGCACTGACTGTATTTCTAATTTATGTTTGATGTTAACACACCAAATGGTACAGAAAACATTACATATGAGGAAAGCATCAAAATTGAAATTACTGTTGGTTTGGTATCCTCTGGGTTTTCTGAATTCTTGGAATTTTTTCTTTGGTACTCATAAGTAAATAATACTTGTGATTATATTTAAAGAAAACCCTGCATGCTAGTATTGCTGTTTCCAAATGATTCTTTTCCATTTTGGAGTTCTCCTGTGGGATGAAAGAAAGAAAGTGCACTTGTGGATGGGTTTGTTGTTTGGGATTTTGGGTTGGTTTATTTTTTTGGTACTGTTTAATGCTGTCTTATGGGAAACAGCAAATCTTAAGCTGGCTTGTAAGGGATACCTGTGGATCAGGATGTTTTGAAGGGAAGCTTTTTCCCGGCTAGCTGTGTCTGGGAGATGCTGAAATGCATCGGTCAATTTACCTATGTCAATGTTTTGTTGAAGATGGATGCAAATGTGTTATCTTTTACAAAGGCTGATAAAAAGGATGTAATGCCATCTGTATAAAATAGGGAATTGTGTCTTATGCAGGCTTGTGAACAGATGCTAGCTGACATGTTTTAGCCAAAAACTATGAAATTAATGATAAGATTTCCTGGGAAAAACACTTCTGTGAGTATTTGAGGAAAGCAGTTCTGAGCTTAAAATGTCCTCTTGGCTTGCCTCTGAGGAGAAGTAGATTCTTCACTGGCAACACCTGAAGGGGAAGGCAAATGCTGAATAGAGAGTTTAATGCTGAAGAAAATAGCTGTCAGGAGCTCAGAGCCCAGCTTTCTAGTGTGAAGAAAAGGATACCAGGAGGTGGAAACAGTAGGACACCTGGATGTAGAATACATTTTTGGAGATGATGGATTAAATTTTCTAAAACTGTTGGAATCAACCTTAGGAAGATGAAAATGCCTGGAAAACGAATTAATATTTTGGCAGTCTGTCCAATATTACTTTGCTAGTGAAGAGGAGGAAATCAATACTAAATATATTTAGGAGTACATTATGCTGAGTTATGCTGACCTCATTAAATATATCACTAGCAAATGGCTACAGTACAGTCAGTAGCAGGACAAAATTGGAATCCTAGTCTGCTGAAGCTTCCTTTAATGTCAAAGACATGAAGCAGCTCCTTCAGGACAGGGCTCAGTAAAGTTTAGAAGGGATTCTGAAGCTGGTTAGCCGGATCAGCTGCTGTCAGCTGAAGAAAGGGAAATAAACTAATTGAAATCTCAGCTCACCAGGAGCTTAGTAAATGTCAGACTTCCCAAGCAGTCCTCATAAATGTGTTAAAATGGGCCTGGTCACACACTTCAAAATAATGGAGGAGAAACTTGGTGAACAGGCTCTCTTAGACTCACTGGCCTTGTGCTTCAGGGTATGGGATGGTCTGGAATAAAATCTCCCCTAGAATGACAACCAAGTGGTAATCTGTGATCTGAGGGGGGAGACTGCGAGTATTTGCAGGACAGTTAGTGTGCAGTGTCTTGAGTAGTGTTATTGAGGGGCATTAAACCCCTCAGAGTGAGGAATTCAACAGTTCGCTGTTTTGTCTGAGTGTGGCCTGGTAAGGTTCCTCGAGTTACCAGGTTGTACTCATTTGACAAGGTTCTCAGTTTCTCCTAATGTAAGTACAATGTGAAAAACTTTGCAGTATGACTTTATAATGATCTAACCTGTTTGAAAGGTGTGTATATGGTAATAAACTAAATGTTATAAGCCTAATTTCTTTAGGAAATGAGACTGAGAGTGTAATTTCTTGGTGCTTGTCCCTCCCCTAAGAACTTTTGAAGCCATTCTTTCATTGCATTATTTCATTTCTTTCACTCAACTTCAACCAAAGCTGATGACGGAGGTCAGTCTTTAAGCTACTTGATTTCTATGAGCTTTAGGAAAATACAATCCATCTCTCCTTCCCAGCTATCTATCAGTGCTCTCATTAGGAGAATAAGTGTCAGCTCAGCCCTTATCTGTTACCAGATAATCTGTAGGTGGCAGCAATGGTATGAACTGCCCTGATTGCTTCTGTCAGTTCAGTGCTTTTGTGGCCATGGGAGAATCCGGTGCGAGAGCTAAAGGTGTAGGAAGTCAGTCTTTTCTAATTCTGCTGTTCATATTTCAAATCGGTTTCACTTCAGGCACTAGTAAGAAGGAGCCATAAAGGTGATTAATATTTTGTAATGAAGCTATTGGCACCTAATAAGATATTCATTTCTGTAGATTCCTTACTAAAAATATTTAAGAACTTGAAGGTAAATGTGACATTCAATTTTGAATAATGCATTTGGATACTAGGCCCTTTGTCTAAATGAATTCATTAGTACTGATTGATCAATTGCCTTTCAAAGAGATAATCAAGGAGTAATCTTGTTAAAGACAAATGGACTACTTAGTATGACTCAAAATGTCAAAGGGCCAAATCTCAGTGTGAGAATAACCTTGTGATTACATGGGGACTGTTAAAATGAGAAAGGCAAGAGGGACTCATTCCAAAAAGGAAGTGAGTTTTTCCTAGATCTCTAAATCAGAGGAGCCTGCAGCTGGCTGATCCAGCAGCTTGGCTTTAACAGACAGTGCAGAAGGGAGACTATGCAGATAGGGGAGAGAATTAGGCCCATTTTGGTACTGTGCAAAGAAGAGATAAGGTCACTTGAGCTAAAGCTTATAATTGATTCCTGATGTTAGTTTTTAAAATGAAAATGTTGTAAAATGTTTTTTGGCTAATGTTGGAATTAACTATATGGATAATTCCTAATAACGATTATGAATCAGCTTTAAAAAAGGTGTTGCAAACTTTAATGTGCTTGAGTATTTCATAATGGTCAGCTAAAAGTTTATGATATTAAGATGCAAACAGCATTTGGAAAATGTGCTCCTTCATATTATGCTAGCACTGTTAAAAACCTCCTAGATCTGACTAACAGCTGTGTGTTTAGTCCATTTCTTTCCTGGATTATCTTAATTTCCATTTAAAGTACCAGATACAAAAGATGGTATCTATAAGCACTGGACTCCAGATCTTCAAAGACTTCTTTTTTTAAATGTCACAATTTGTATGGCTATAAATAGTAATAAACATTCTTAATGTCTCATTTATTGACTGTCTTAAACTTCAGACAGTAATTATTATAATGTTCAAACATACAGAAGACAGTGGAAAGAAAGCTTTGTGAAACACCAGTACTCTTGGTGTTCTCTAAAATACTCTTCCAGTCTCTGAAACTCCATGGTACCATTTTCTAAAACAGTATTTTGAACAGTGGTCTGAAACCTACTGAACTTAGTGTATGACCAACTGCTAAGGAGACTAAGCTCTAGAATAGGAAACTCCTGGATCCTGGGAGCCTTTGGCCCTAGAGTCACACGGAACCTCTCTGTGAATAAAAAGGACTGCAAGATACCTTTTCAGTCCTCCTCATAATGGAAATGGTGCCTTCTGCAGACACATTACTGTTTGCTCATAGCTTGCGTGGTGTTTTCTGTTGCTCGCTTTCTCGGAGGTAGAGTATAGACAGGGACTCCTACATTAAACATCTATTGCTGAGTGCTCAGGACTTAATTCTCTACAAACTTTAAAATACTACTTCAGAACTGCAGAGTATATAGTTTTTCAACGTGCATACAGGGGCACCTGAAGCTGGCTAAGTTTCTTTCTTGCTCCTAACTTTTGTTTGTCCTTTGTTGAGTAAAATTTACTGGTGACAGACTGATCCATTTTATAGGTACAGGCTGCAAACAGTTCTGCTAAAACAAAAATTTCTCCCAACTGATTAAAAAAAAAATCTTTTAAGTTGTCTTTTGAGTTACAAAAAACTAGGGTGTGCTTTATGGCAATTTCATTTCAAACTGACTTGTACTTTTTTTGTGTGTCATTGATGAAAAATTTTAAAATTATTATAACTTCTACATTTATCAAGGTTTCATGTTTGTTGAGCTCCAGTCTGTGGCTTAATGGTAGATAATTTTGTATTTTTGAAGAAACATCTGTGACAAACCAGCTGGGGCTTATGGATTCATTCTTCAATAACTCATCCTGCATATGTTCTGATGCTACAGTTAATCTCCTCTTTACCCTGATATTCCAAGCTTTGTTTTTAAGCCAAGGAAACTCATTGTACACTGATCTGCAAGGATTTCCAAGCAATAAGGCAGACTAAAACACCTTACATTTCAAATGACTTTGTAATATACATGCCCATGTGTCATAGTTTAGGAATGGTATTCTCCAATTTAGTACTTCCACTAAAAACCACGAACTGCTTTCCTGTCCCTGTCCCTCCCCCTCCCCCCACTCCTTGGTGGAGGCATAAAAAGCAAAGATCATGGGCTGAGATAAGAAAAATTTACTGGAAACAGCAATGAGATAAGAAATGAACAGTAACAACAGCAATTTTAATAACAAAAGGTATAAGAAAACAAATGATTCACATGGGGACACTCCCCTGATAATAGACAATACTGAGTGGCTCTATCTGCCACAGCTGTCTTGACTGGATGGAGCCCCTTCTTCCTGAAGAGCGTTCTTTTGCCCCCAGCAATAATGTGAGGTGGTACAGAATATCCTCTCCATCCTGGCCATGCCCTTTCCTGGCTACTGCAAAAATTAACTCTGTTGTGGCTGAAAATAGGACACCGTGAAAAAAGTGTGACATGACACAAAAGTACTGCAAGACTTTAAAAACTGCAAATGTCTTTTGAAATATACAGATGAGCTTTTTTTTTGGTGAACTGCTCTTCATGAAGCTTTCATTTCTATGATCCAACGTCTGCATTTGAGGTTGTCACCTTTCAGAAACTTGCATACTATGTTTACCTAGGAATGCGGAATGAAGTATTCCACCTGCTTAATTTCTGAACCTCTGTTTCATGAGGCAGAAGCTCAGGATTGCATGTCTGTCATATGCTGCTACTTGAAGCATCAAAATTTATGTGGCTGAAGAATTGGTCTGAGTAGGCCCAGTTCATACAGATGACAGCTTTTGTTACTGCTGTGCCAGGGGTTGGCGTAATAAGGTTAAGCTTTCCCCTTTGACATGATCTGCAGTGAGCACCCAGTCTGTACTCGAGCAAGGGATTGTGTATAAATACTGTAGGAAATTCAGGCTCTGGCTCAGGTCTGTGTTTCAAACACAAGTTAATGCATGTAAAGCAGTCCCTTTCTTGTGGCATCAATGCTGAGGGTTCCCTAACGATCAAACTGTGGTTCTTTGTGTCTTTATTTAGGGTATACACAGCAACAGCAGCAACAGACAACCAGTGGCTTGGAGTTCAGATCTTGGGCCAGGAAAGATTTCGAACTTACATGAACGTCTACATCACTGAGCTACTGAACATGTTCCTTCCCAGGAATTCCAAGATGTAAGGATAGCTTCATTTTTCACCATTGAAGGCTTATTTGCAAAGTCTTTGTGAACAGTCTTTGGTTTGTGATGTGTGTATGTTTGTTTGTTTTGTTTGTTTTTGTCCTTCTGAATGTGTAAGTTTGAATGTTACATTGTTCAGCCTGTGACTCTGTCATGATCTGTTTACCCTTACTTGTCCAGGTGTTCAGGCTTTGGGATATCTGTGCAGTTGGTACTGCCTGTCAGCTGGGGGTACAAGGACTGATCCTGAACTGATAAGGTTGGCTTAAAGTGGTGACTTTGAGGGGATGGTCTAGGCTAGGTTAGCTGTGTCCTCCAGGGTAGCATTCCTCTGACCTAAAATATATCTCCTGAATGAGTTTTTGTGAGCTGAATGATGATTTGCACAGAATGAGCTGAGAATGTAGCTTCCAGGTTTCTCACACAGCCAGTTTCTACCCATGTATTTTTGTTCCTTCTTCGTATTAAGACAATTTATACTTTCCGGTTTTTAGGCAAGTGGCTCTAACATGGAGTGTACCAAAGCATACTGAAAAATTGGCCAGTGATTCTTGTCATTGATTTGGTGGGGATGAACTTGAAAGGTTTGATGGCTTTGTAGGATCAGATAAATATGCAAGTGAGTGTTAATTATGTCTGGTGATGAATCTTTGTTTTTCTTCTGTTACTGGTTGTAAGTGATCATACTTGGCCCCCACCTTAGTGACTGAGGGCATGGCATTGAGCACAATAGAATGAACTGGCTTTGATTTGTTTCCAGATGCAAATAAAGTGTTGGCTTGTTTATGGGCACAGCCTGATAAATCAGTGGATTGACTGTGATTCAAGGAATGTGAGTTTTATTAGGGACTTTTCCAGCATCAAGTACAATGGCCTTGGCAGGTAAATTGACCTTCTTTTGAAGACTGAAAAATTGAAACTTGGAAAAGTAAGTGACAATTACATCCTTTTTGTAAGTTATAAAAATAAATCTGAGCTACATAAATATTTATAAAATAAGTGAAAATTAATGTTCGTATTACCATAGCATTTCCATCTCAAATTGTTCCAGAGAGTTTGTAATGCAAAGATTTAAAACAGTTTTATTCCCAAGCTGCTTCTTGTGCTTTGTGGTGGTAGAGATCTCTTTCTTCTTTCCATCCTCTCTCTGTTTCTTACATACTACCCCTCAGACCCCTCCAAAAAATTAGGATTGAGGTGGCTTTTAATTCTGATCCTTCCAGGGCCTATATCAGCTCTTTTTTTCACCTGTTGCCAGGGTGGTTTTGTTTGTGTTTGTGTGTGTATTTCTTGGATCAGCAAATTTTTCTTCTGAAGTGATCTCTGCAGTGCGTGAGATTTATGGCAACTTGTCCATTCCTTATGTATCAGTGTTACTCTGTGAGTTCTCAGCATCTCTGTCAGAGGAGGAACAGCTTCTCAGAGCAAGCCCACAGTATTATCTTTGGACATATGTTCTTTATTAAGTGAGATGAGGAAGTCACTTAGTTTTCCTTCTAAGTGGAGGTTAAAATGGAGGGCTTGTCTAAAAACAGATTGCGCTAAATTGGGGGTTTATTTGAACAGTATGTCAACATTACTAACTTGAAAATATATACTAAATTGATATGTTTCCTTCAATTACCTCATCTTGAAAGCTGTTCTCAAAAAAACAAGCAAACAGTTTAAAAGTGATTTAATCTGCCTGAAGATGAGAAAGTCAGATGAAAGCATACAACACTTTTGTTATAATGAGTGCTAGATAAACTATGTCATGTCTTTGACCCATTCTACTTCTCCCTATTCTGAAGTAATAGCAAATCTAAAAAACTGTAGGTATCCAGGTTCTAGGGTTAACCTGTAAATGTGCTAATGTTGGCTTAAACGTTGGGCATAGGCAACACACTGGGTTGCAGAAGGGCCAGCTTTTAGCTGTGACCATTTTGCAACAGGTTACGTTACTGCGATCCTGGATTGCACGGTGTCACTTGGCTGCACTGACAAATGGGTGAAGTGGCAATGTGAATGCTTCATCCATGAAACGCATTACATAAATATCTATAAGACTTCTTTGCTTTTAGACATTATTTGGAAGATTTTAATGATGTTGTATATGCCAAGAAAGCCCACTTTCTTTAGAATTCCAGATAATCACAGACATTTCGGCAGCATTCACTCAGCAGTACGTATGCATGTGCTACCCTTTCAGACTGAAGAGCTAAAATTAGGGGCCTTCTAGATTACCCTATTGCAAAGGAGGATCTGGGAATTTCTAGGAAATTGAGCTGCTTTAGCACAGTTAATGAGAAACATGTGCCAAGCCTGACTTTCTTCAACACAGCACATAAACTGAGACAGTTTCACCATTTGGAGCTTGAAAACTCTTTCAGTAAATAACCCATTTTAAGAATCCACTTGTTCGTAAAACAAAGGGAGAGCTCTGCTATTGAGTTCTGGTGTGTACATGAGTCTCTACCCAGAATTCCACCTGGAAGGAAACAGCTCCTTTACTGACCCATTCTGGTCAAGAACAAGTGCTGCCATAGTAGGAACTGATGATCTTCCTGACCTAGTCCACCCTTTTAGCTCTTGATAGAGTGTGAGAGAAACATGACGTTTTTACATCTTCCAAACTACTAATTGTCACCCTTTCCAGTGACTATATCCAGAAACATCAGCATCCAGAAGTGGTGCTTTCTGACAAAATGAATGTAGGATGTCACAGGTCTAGGCAACCCCAAGCTGTCTGGTGAAGGAACAGTGCAAATGTGCCAGTCTTTGTCCTTTTACTTCAAAAAACAAGAATAGCAGGTCTTGACCTACAAGAGTATTGTGGTCTGAATAGCTTTGGCAGTGGATGATTAATCAGTTTTCTGTTATTTTAAATATTACATTGAGTTTATTATTGAATCTGCACCCTATTGTTGAAAAGACAGCTTTATTGTTGTACAAATAGACAATGGCAGTGAATCTAGCTAAGATTCCTAAACATTTAGGCAAAGAAATCTAGTGATGGTGCATCATGTAATCCTGGTTTGTCATGCAAGGTAGAGACACCTTCTTTAGTGGAAGAGTGCAGAGTGTTTCTATCATTATTTGTTACTGTGCAGAGCACATGGTGTGAGTTACCTCCATTACTACAGGATATGGTGGTTCTGAGGTGTAAAACTGTGACTGACATTGGGAGATAGTGGTTTGGATAGATAGGAATTTGGGACACTATTATAAAACATGGCGATTATTTTTATTTTTATTTTTTTGGAAAAAATATCTTGGTCAGTGAAAGGCTTGGGCTGGGCCCATCTAATAATATCACTGACTGTGTATCTGGCCTGATAATGTGCAGAACACATCTGGAGTGCTTAAACTGCTGAACAGGGACTTGTTTAGAGATTATAATTGTATGAATGAAAGGAAATTCTTCAAAATGCCTCTGGATTTCTGTGGAACTGTATTCAACAGAAATGAGTGTACTTAAATATCCTGAGAACCTGTGATCCAAATATCAATGGAAATGAATTCGCTGAAGTTGTAGCATTGTCTTTACTTAAAACTGTTTTGGGATCTAGAAGGTGCAGAATCTGGACTTGAATTAGCAGTTCAACAACATGTGACACATCACAGATAATTTTCAGTCCTGCTTACCAGGTTGTTATGTATCCAATGGGGAGCCATAAACCCAGACAGTTGTACTCACATCTCCTTCCCATATGCACAGTACATGGGAATATCTTTTCATCTTGCCAATTATTTTTCACACTTGAGCTGCTCATCTTCAGTACCTCCTTGTTAGTCTGTGTGATTCATCAGTTTGCATTGTCCTGTTTTATGTGGCAGCTTGTCATTAAAGATCCCAGTGATTGTCACTCGGTACCAGCCCACCAGCCTCCGCTCTACGTCCAGATTGCAGCTGAGCAGTTACAGTCTTCTTCACTGAAGTCTGAAGAAACTGGGTGGCATCAAGCTTTTCTTCTCATTTGTTTTATCATTGCTTTGTAGTAGTTATGTCTCCCTCAGATGTTACCACTGTATCCAGTGATTCTCTCTGCTAAAAGTATACAGGAAAACTGAGATGGAATCAACTGCTATGTTTACTTATTTTCCTCTCTTAGGATTTATTGTTGGTAGCTTCATGCTATGTAACACGTGAAAATAAAGACAGATTTGTATCTCAAAGAGCTTATTATGCTCCTTCTGCAGAAATGATTCACTGGGAAATCCTTTTGGTGCCTGCCTTTCTCTGTGTTTTGGAAGTTGGTACGTAAATTTAAACGCAGAAATGTAAAAAAGAAATTACCATTGCAAGCAGGACTGAAACTATGAAAGTCTTTGTAACTTTACATGCATAAACTGTGATGAATGTAAGCTTATCTTGTTGCAAAAAGAAGGCTCATCTTATGGCATATGCTGTATTATGCCTTTATAAAAAACATTTATGCATGTGTTTGCTTCCCAAGCAGCAGGGCTGTAGCTAAAGACCACCTGATTAAAAGCCTTCTTTCTGCAATTCCCAGTATTAGGATAAATCATAGAGTATTGTTTATAAGACTCCTTGTGTTTCCTGCCATGTATCCTCACATGCAGATGTTTTTAATCATTTATTGCTAATAGTGAGTATGTGTTAAAGTTTTCTATACTTTTTTTCTGGCATTTTGTATGGTTAAACTTTGCCAGTGTAGAATGGGGATGATTATGTATTTTGAGAGAAATGAGTCTCATCCTTGTGATAATTTTTGGTTTGTTTTCTCTGCTTATACTACAGCCTTTTGCTGTTCTAGAAAAAGGCAGAAACCTTTAATCAGATAAAATTTCTGCCTTGCGTTTCTGTATTAATAAGGCAAGCAGAAGATACATGCCAAGTGTATTGGGTTTATGTGACAAAGCCCTAAGAAAGGCATGTGAAAAGTTCCTAGAAGCTTCCCCCATGTCTGACAGCTAATGCCAGCCAAGATGGACCCACTGCTGGCTGAGGCCGAGCCTGTCGGTGACAGTGGTAGTGCCTCTGAGATAACAGATTTAAGGAGGGGAAAAACACCCTCCATGAAACAGCAACTGCAGCTGGACAGAGGAGGAGGAATGTGTGAGAGGAACAACTCTGCAGACACCAAGGTCAGTGCAGAAGGAGGGGCAGGAGGTGCTCCAGGTGCCAGAGCTGAGATGCCCCTGAAGCCCATGGTGAGGCAGCTGTGCCCTATGGAGGTCAAGAGAGGAGCAGAGATCCCCCTGGAACCTGTGAAGGACTCCCCGCTGGAGGAGGTGGATGCCTGAAAGGAGGCTGTGAACCCATAGGAGGCTCATGCTGGAGCAGGCTCCTGGCAGGACCTGCAGACCTGTGGAGAGAGGAGTCCAAGCTGGAGCAGGTTCCCTGGTAGGACTTGTGATCCTGTGGGGGACCCACAGTGGAGCAGCCTGTTCCTGAAGGACTGTCCCCTGTGGGAGGGACCCACACTGGAATGAGGAGGGGAAGGGATCCTCCTGCGGAGGAGGAGGAGCGGCAGAAACAACCTGTGATGAGCTGCCTGCAGCTCCCATTCCCCATTCTCCAGCCCTGTGCTGCTGGGGGGAGTAGATAGAGAAATTCGGAGTGAAGTTGAACAGGGGAAGAAAATTCGGGTTTACTTCTCATTGTTCTACTCTGATTTCTATTGGCAGTGAACGAAGCTAATTTTCCCAAGTCAAGTCTGTTTTCCCCCGACAGTGGTCTCTCCTTACCCTTATCTCAACTTATGAGCCCTTCCTTATATTTTCTCTCCCCTGCCCAGCTGAGGAGGGGAGTGACAGAGTGGCTCTGGTGGGCACGTGGTGTCTAGCTCAGGGTCAACCCACCACGTTCAAGGCACATGAAGAATAGCAAGATGAGAGAAAGTTCTGACACAGTGAGGGACAAAGCTGGTTTGCTTAGGAACCAGGACAAAAGGGAAGTGATTTAGATATAACTCCATACCTCAAGTCCTTTGTGTATTAAAAGGATTCCTTATCAAGAACTTCAAAAGCAAAAGGCACAGGGAGTCAGATTTTTCAACTGTTTTAAGTGACTATAGGTACAGTAGTGATGAATGGATGAATAACTGCAGGTGGTTAACTGGTCTGAGTCATTTGGAGAGTTGGTTGAGGATAAGGAAGATAGTTTTGAAAGAGTATGCAAAATTCTGATTTTTCTTCCTCCTCCTCTTATTTGGAAAATAACTGTAGGCAACTGGTAAGAAGTCCTTCTGAAAAGCTTGATTTAAGAGAGGATTTTCAGAGCTGATTTCTGTCAGAATAGAAAGCTAACCAGAAACCTTTTAACTGTTCTTACAGGAGGGGGAAAGGCTGATGGCCAGTTAATGTTTTTCTTCAGCAGTTGCTTATATTAGCAAGAACAAAAATCACTCTTCTTCAAGGTAATTGAAAGTCAAAATGAATGCTTAACACTCCAAGTGTCCCACACACTTTTTGCTTTCTCTTTTCTCTCCTAAGTAGTCTTCTGGCAAAAAGATTGGATTTTGTGTAATAGTTTCATTTTTCTTTATCTCTTGGCAGAAAATGGCTTTGTTGAGGTGGTGTGTGTGTATGTGGGGTGGTGGTGTTCCATTTTGTTTTCCCTACCACCATCCAAGTCTAGTAGGAACTGTTTCTGACTTTGGCCAAGAACTTCACAGCTGCTGCTCTTCTTCCTAGTGTGTTCAAAATAAGTTGTGAAGACTTTTAATGTCATACAGTGAAAAAGGACCCCTAAATGCTGGAGAGAGTATCCCAACCTTCTCTCTTACCTAACAGTCTGAATGAATGAATGAGCACATGCTTGTGCTCCTTGTTGAAATTAATCTTAAAGCCCTAAGAAAAGCACAATTAAAAAATCCATTTGTTTAAATTCCTGACTTCCAAAGAGATACTTGAGTGTTTTTATAAATAAGGTTTTGTTATGAAACAGATGAACTGTCCTTGTGAGCTATTTAGATTTTAATTCTAAATTGTGGCTTTCTTTTCTCTAGAGCTTGAGAAAGAAACCAAAAGGTATATGAGTAAACCAGCAGCACATCTAGGATGGATCCATAGAGATTAGTAGGCCCAGAGTTAATGGTCTGCAGTTCTTGCAAATAAACAGTACTCCCAAATGTGGACCGCATTTAAAAAGCACTATCTGATTTTAGTGTATGCTGGAGCTCTGTGTATAGCAGGAAAGGTTGTATTGTGCTGAGGGATTAGAATTTAGGATCCTCTTGGATTTTGATGTTTTCAGAGCTACTCAATTGCCTTCATTAGTGCTTTTCTTTTTCGATTGCTTCCGCAGCAGCAGGAACATGCCAGAGACTCTCTTGTTTTTGCTGGTGCAAGTAGTAACCTGATTCTGTCCTTACTCGCTAAGGTGCTTTATTGTTGTAGTTCATGTGTTTTAATAAAAATCCCTTATAGTAAGCAATAAACTATCTAAGCTTCTGACTTATTTTCTTGTCAGTCCCTTCCTGGGCACAGGGAGGAGGTTGAGGAAGAAGGGTTTAAGTATACCTGCAGTCATGCAGCAGCAGCAGCATATAAAATGCTGCCAGCTGCAACAGATGTGCCTTACACCTGCTAAGCCCTTGCTAGCAAGCTGGCCTGGCACCCTCTGGTTGTGTAGCAGGCAGGAGTACAGTTTGATCACACTCTAATTTCAGTTTTAGACAATCTCAGTTTTTATGGAAGATGTTTATTAAGTGAATGTCCTGATCAAACTGAGCATTCTGTTGTCTTTGCAGAGCAAAAGCCTCTCCAGGCTTGTGACAGGAAAGACAAAAAACCATTTTCAGTGTAAATGCTTCACATAATCTACATTTGGAAACTATGTGGGTTTTATATGTATGCCTTCATACATCTGTAGCTATGTGTCCAACTCTCTTTTCCCAGAAGAGTAAGGGGAGAATTGTTCTGCTCCATAGCAATTTTTCTTGTTAGGCTTCAAAGTGTTGGAAAATTAATGGTAAAAGTCAAGTAGGAAACACCACACTTCTGCATAAAACTGTAGAGGTGTCATCAGTAAATCACTTACTTGCTGCAAGGACAGAGGAAAATGGATAAGATTAAATATGGATAGATCTGGATAGAGAGAATAACATGGAAAGGTGGAGGGAAAAACTTGCATGTGAAGCGATCAGACTGAAAATCTTTGGATCGTCTCATTTTTGAAGAAAACATCTGTCATACGGTTTCACACTTATGACATTTCCTTCTATCTTTCAAACTGTTCTAATTCCTTACTGCAAAAGTGAAGTTTCTTATTAGTTGGAGTGAATTTAATTAATGCTTGTCTTTTGTGAGAGCAGCCTGAGGTGTACTGCAAAAACAGAGCAGACTCCTCCAATTCAGCAGACCTACCGTGTGACCAGCTGCCAGAAGCTGGACTAGGGAGTCAAAGGGAAAGGCTTGTAATCAATTTAGAAAAACATATAGCTGGGCAGAGAGAGATGTGTTTATTTTTTAATTTTTACGTGGTGATTTGAAGGACACAGAGATGATTCACGTGAAGGGAATTGATTTCCCCCCCTCTTCTAAACCTAAGTGAGCTGAGTTTAAAACTGTTGAAGGATTTTCTGTGAGATGTTCACGCAGCTCTGGTGGTGACAGTATCTTGGCTTCAGTTCTGAATCTTCTTCTAAATTTAGGATTCCTCTTTGCCTCTCTCTTGGAAATGTAGTTGTTCCCTTCCCTGCTTGGTATCAATAACAGTCTGCCTCCCTTTTAGCGTTATTTCTGAACTCAATACTTGCACAGTGTGTGAATCTCTTTATATCTTCTGTGACTATCACCATGTTGTGGACATACATTATTTTTGCTTTCACAGAAGCAGTTTACAATAGATGAATCGTTGTTGACAGTTTTGGGCAGCCAGAAAAAAGCTGAATCACAACAGTCTTAGCTCTGAATCAAAGAAATGTTGTCCTTACCACCTCCTACCCCATTTCTAAAACTCTTTTGTTTGAGTTATCCATGCTTCCTACATGTTCTTGGCCAAAAGTAAACAAAAATCAAGTGGAAACCTGTCAGGAGGTCATGTCTGAGGGACAGATTATTATTATCTTTTAATTTCTCTATTCATTGGGTCTCTTATTAACATGTTGTTACAGATTTATATGTAGCTGCATCAGCACCACCAGCATTCCTGTTGTGTGAAATGGCTTGTCTGGCATCAAAAATTGTGAAGAGACAGCAGGCAGAAAGACAATAGATCAGCCAGAGTGTCTACAGATGTTTTTAATCCATTCCTGTTATTTATACAGTGTCATAGATATGCATGTTGTTTTATAGATATATAAAACCATGAGAGTTTCCGGTCCTGAGAGGCTTACAGCATGCAAGACTGTAAATTAAATCCTGCAAGATTTCTGGTCGTCCTGTTCAGTGCCCAGTGTGTATAGCTTACAGCAAATGCAATATGGAACATCCCCACTTCTCACTGGCTGCATGTGTAAGGGCGAGAAACACGTGGGAGAATTGGTAATGGATCTTCAGGGCCCCTAATAGAGAATTCCAGTGTAGGAACAGAGTTAGGGTTTGCTTTCGTCCAGTTAGTTGCTGTGGAGGAGCTCAAAAACATGCCCAGGGTTTCTGTTTCAACTGTATGTGTGTGTCTTCATGTGGAGCACTGCAGGGTGAATTTAAGAACTGTGGAGAAGAGAGAAAATGGAATAATTTCCTTACTAATGAAATGAGATGATCATTTCAGAAGCCTATTGATAAGTGGGTTTTCAGGTCACAAAGTTATAAACCAATTACATACTTTTTATTAGCATTTTACAGCTACTGTTCTGGTAGAATACGTACCTCCAGAATATGTCTGATTGAGATTTGTGCACTTTGCACTTCAGTCTTCCTTCTTTGTGCCATGAAATGTTGACTAGAAAATTTGACTGTTCAGTTTACTCTTCCTTTAATATAAGTTCTATGTTAGGAGTGCAATCTGAGAAGCGATTTTATGGCCTCTACTATGTGGTTAGGAAAATCCTGATTCCTGATAGATAAGGATAATTTTTCAAGTCCTGAATTCTGACCCTAGGAAGGGGCAGTTTTGACCTCATTACCTTGTTTCAGGCACAATTCCCATTTTCCCACACTCCTTGAGAGTGATTTATGTTCTTCAGAATGTCTCCATATGATATAGACCTTGAATTTTTTTTAGTTATTTTTTGATTTGTGGGGGTCATAAAAATAATTGCCTGATGTCTTTGACTGTATAAATACCTCTCCTGCCCACTTTCAATTTTATTTTCCTTCTCCCATGATATTCCTCATTTTCAAGGTTTGAAAATAACTGTAGGACAGAGGGAAATGGGAAAAAATCTGGAAGCTGGCAGCTCAGAAAAGAGTTAAGTGGGGGTTTTCCTTGCTATAAAATTATTGGGCAGAAGCCAGGTGCATGAGAGCTAGAGAAGAGGAATTGCAGAAGTTGTTTCTCTGTGTGTTGTAGTCTGGAGGAGGAGAAATGAGTGGAGCTAAAACAGGGCACGACTCCAGGGAGGGAGCCTTTTATGACAGCTTTCTGGGAAAGTGGAAACTAGGAGAAAAGATGGCCAGAAGAATGTGCATGAAACATGTTTGTTTTACTTAGCTCAGGCTGCTTCTTAAAAAATTTAAGCTAAGTTAATTAACACTTGCAAAATGCTGCTCAAAGTTGCTGAATTGCTTCCTGTCTTTGGGCTAGTTCATTTAGAATTAGCCAGTTCCAGGCTGAGATTGCCAAGTTTCTAACCCTGCCTGAAAAAAACCCCTGAGTTAATGGGCTCGTACCCATCTAAAACACCTCTGTGCCTCCCCTCCAAAACTCAGAGCACTTCCAATGTTCACTTCCTCATTTTACACTGCAACAGGACCAGAATACTTGGAGATGGAGAATGGCTCCCCAAAAACCCCATCTGGTTAACCTGGCCTCCTTAGGGCTGGGGAAAACAAGGCTGTGAAGAGGACAGGACAGAAGACTGTAAAATCCTGGGTGGCATGGAAAAGATGACTAAGGAGCGAGTAACCACACTTTCTTGTAACCTAAGGAGTGGAGGAGCCTCAAGCGATACTTGAGGCAGTGGCAGGCTGGATATGTACCAGGATGATAATCCTGGGGCACTTGTTGCCATGTGGTAGTACAAATGCTTTTAGTTAGGCTTAGAAGTGATGAGGCAAAGGAAATCACATGAGAGCGTTTTGAAGGTAAAAATGTCCCCTCTGGTGCAGAAAGTGCCTGGAAAACTGAGGGATATGTTGGTGTAGTATCACTTCATGCTCGGCCTCCTCTTGTGCTCTTTATCCAGGTATTTGCTGCTGGCTGCTGTCATGGGGAGTCTGGCTCAGTGTGGCCATTCATATGGAACAGCAGGTCATAGGCAGTAAATATAATATGAAATAATCACTTTGGGACAGTACAGATTTGCTTTTGGGTTCTCTTACAGGGTGTAAATACTTTGGATGTTATTTGAATACAGTTGAATAGCAAAGTGGTTTTGCCTTTTAGAGCTTTCCTTCTTTTAAGCTGAAAGAGAGTAATTGCTAAAATCTAAGGCTATTCAGGCAAAATTTCATTGCTGAAAAGAAGGTTATGCATGCAAATCTGCATGGTACACATGTTTGATTTGATGTCTAAGTAAGTTTCAAATATGTATCCAAATGTTAAGATGCTGGCAGAGATTCAACCAGGCTAATATCAAACTTCAGCTGTTGCTTCAACACACTGGATATGTATTTTGCCTAATTTATGTTTAGTTCTAACAGTGGCAAGCTGTGTTGCCCTAACTGTAGTTTCAGAAAAAGCTGTAGTGTTTTTTCTTTTCCTTCTGTTGTTTTGTTGTTCCAGAAAACAGAGAAGTTACTGTGAAGGTTCTGGTCTCCTGAGAAAGTTAAATTTCTTTTTCTTTTAAAAATCTTTTTCTTGGGCTTTAGATTTTTAAGCTTTGAGCATAAAATAGGGCCATTCAGTATGTTTTCACTTCTGGACCTGATTTTTGTGTTGACATAACCAGTTTACTATAGGTTGAAGTACTTGACTGTACCCATGTTGATATTTTAAGATAGGGTTCAGACAAAAATTATTTCTGCGAGTGTAAATCATGATGGTCACACCACATAACTTTAGTCACTTAATTTCAGGGGTTCCCTTTTGCCTTTGGTTAGTGGAGACAAAGATTCCTGTGGGAATCCTGTGAACCATCTCTGAGAGACTGAAGTAGGACTATCCTCTCAGAAGTGTCTCATCTTACTGTGTACAAGCACTTCTGCAAGAATATCACAAAATTCTTCTTTCCTTTAAAAAATAAAATTAAAAATCCTAATGAGTAGGAAACTAGATGGTAATTGGACTCTTTAGTGAAAATCTTACTACTGTATAACTAAATTATACACCATTGTAGCAGATTGCAGTTCTGCACCACAGTTCAGCTAACTTTTGCATGAAGTGCACAGAATTGGAAATGCGTGTAAAGTAAGAGTTTCTTCTTTTTCTTAATGGGAGGAGAGAAGGAAAACATCCTAAAATATTTTTCATCAGGTGCAGTAATCTTAAATCCTGTGAATCTAAAATTAAAATCTGTCCTGGTTCTGGCCAGGGAGTACTAAATTGGAGACTATCATTCCTAAAGCATGACAAAATCCTACAAGCCAGTGGGAAGGAAGAGAGATTATGAAAGACACAGAAGAAAATCTGAAGCACTAGGGAATCAGAATAGTGAAAATTGGATGTCTCTATGTTGTATAAATCTTTGCAGATTTGTTTCCATTTCTGGAACTGCAGAGAATGCCTTGACCCGAGACAACGATAAAGAGCAACGTAGCTTCAGAAGGCATGTGGTTCACCACCTACCACGGGAAAGCTTGGTATCAGTACAGAAAAAAAGATATTTCAATTGTATTTTGGAATAGGACATTCTGTTCTGTGATACAGTGCTGTGAAATCAGGGTATCATGATAATCTGGGCTGGTGTTTAGTCTGCACTCTGCTGAAGGCTCCTTTCTGTGTGAGAGAGAATTCAAAACAGGTAGCTCCTATAATTTTTGTGTTTAAACAAAACAAGCAACACTTGCATTGTGGTTCATTGCTGTAAACAAAGGAAAAATGTACGGAATGAATCTCTGGGAACCCAGGGTTATAAAAATGTCTGCCGTGTTAAATATTCACATCTATGATTTTAATGCCCAAGCCATTAGCAGCCATGGGAATTTAAGGTAGATACTCCAGAGTAACATATGTTGTTTAGTTGTTTGTCTGCCTTTAAATGGCAAAATCGAAGAGCATGAAGAATTCCAAGAAACAGGAACCCATAAATCAGTTACATAGAGCAAGCTGGGCGTCAGATCCATGTGTGTTCTCAGGGTGACCACTGGTGATCTGAGGAATGGAGTGTAAAATCCAGCACACCTGTGAGAGCTGGGTTTTCTGGGGGGCAGGGGAGTGGGAAAATGTGAAGAAGCAATGAGACAGAACCTCTGTGAAATGTGTGTCATAGACATGTATCACAGTATCAAGGTGCTGTGGGTACATCTTCACTTTAATAGGATTTGAGACAGGATGGCATCAGGGCTTTTGGCAGGTACACTTAGACTTCTTCCTTCCGTATGTTTTCCAGGCACTTTTTAGAGTCAGTAGAGATTGTAGGTGTTTCCTGCAATTCAGTTAAAATTTTTACATTTTCTTCCTCATTGCGTATAGTCAGGGTAATTCTGAGGTACTTTCTACCTACAGTTGCTTAGCCTGGCACAAAGGAAATGCAATAGTAGTATGCAGAAAAAGAGAAGAAAAGGTTTAATCAATTTACTGGGTAAATGCTGTCTTCCATTAGTTGAAACAATTACAAGAGCAATTAAATGCCCACATGTCCTTGGCCAGTGTAAAGTCTTGTCTGTCTTTCCAGTTCTTCCCTTTGGGATTCCAAAATTTATGCTGGGCTTTGTCAATTAATACCTTTCTAGTGAGCGTGACAATTAGAATTGTTATTTCAAGAGAGAATGTCTCATAGCTATACACTGTTAATTCTCCTGTCCCAAATGATCTCTCAAAGGGAACATGAAGTTACAGTTGCACATCCATGACTGGAGAACAAACACTTAAGTATGTTAACTTTAAAAAAATGAAAGAAAGGCATGAGAAATCCATAAGAGATGGAATTCAGGTTACTTATTGAGGTAATTGTTTCCCAAAGTCTTCAAAAAACCTTTTGATATTATTTAGTATGTCTGCTAGTACAGACAGGGCTGCAAAATTAAGTGCTTGAAAGTTAAAAAGTGACCAGATGACCTTAAACTGTCATTAGTGTTTGTGTTCTTTTCACAGATTTTGATAAATAGTACTTCTGCACTTTGCCTACAGGTGTTGTATGCTTCAGGTGTACTATAGAGAAACGCTTCCTCCTTGTCAAATCTGGTAGAGTGGCTTTAATCCATAGCCTGATTCAAGGATAAACTTTCTCAAAAATGCACATAAATAAATCTAAGGAAAATCCACTAAGAGTGGACTTCTACAGCATGATTTTAGCTGTAATTAAGTAGTAAATCACAGGAAACCTTCGTGGTTGATAAAAGAAGTGATGTTTAGCAGACTGACTATTTTTGTGTATTGCTGTTTGCTAATAATACTATGTTCAATTTTTAGTTCAACAAAACTGGATAAGATATTGTGGTGCTAATTTGAGTTGAGTATTACTTGAATCATCACAGCTGTTCTAAAACCAAATGAAGCTCAACAAATGGCTTAGTCTTGCTTGTATATGGAGCGAGGAGAAGTGAGAGAAAACCTATGCACCTAATTATGAGTTCACTGTTGTTCTCTTGCACAACTGCACATCAGGATGGAAAGCTTTAATTCATTTGCTAAACTGTCCTCTCAGTTAAGGGGGAAAATGAGCTGCATGCAATTCCCTAAAGCAGTATGTAGCATGAATTATTTACCCAAAGAATTACTCTGGTTCTACAGTCTACACACTGACAAAACTCCCAGTGCTGGGTATTGCTGCTTACAGAATCACACTGCCTTTTGTGCAGCAACATGTGATATTTTTTTTCTCCAGCTCTACTGTCAAACTTAGTTATCAAACAAAACAATACCACAACCACATGAACAGACCAAGCAACTTTGTGACCAGTGGCACCTTAGCTAATACAACAAATGTTTAGCTCAAATTTATTTCCAACCTGCTCTGGTCAGACCTGTTGCTACCTCAGGCCTTTGAGCCCTGCATTGGGCACTGAATAAGGCTGTTGTGGTTTAGGAATAGTACTCTCCACTTTAGTGCTCCCACTGAAACAATCCTAACCTAACCACATGCCCCTCGCTCACTCCCTGTCTCTCTCCCCCATGAGGTGGAATGGAGAGGAGAATTGGAGGCAGGAAAAGCAAAGATCACTGGTTAAAATAACAATTTACTGAAAACAGCAATGAAATAAGAAACAAGCAGTAACAGCAACAATTTTAATAACAAAGTGTATAAGGTGGGTGAACGATTCACACGTGAGTGCTCACCACAGCTTCTCTGGGTGTCAAAACTAGAACAATTAAATTAGCAGTTTAGAAGTTAGAATTGCTAAATTAATTAAAACAGTTTAATTGACAAGAAGATACATTATCTATTGTAGATTTTTATTTCCATTTAAAAAATATTTCACTTTTCTTTTAGTTTTAGTAACATTAGTAATGAAATAACAGACCAAGGGAAAAATTACTGTGACTACTGAATGCAATTATGTAATTATAAGGGTTTTGCATACATTTTCGCACTTGGATCTCCTCAGATCTGAGACATCTGGCAGAAGATAACCTGAAGGGGACATCTCTGTCACCTTGTGCACTCTATCATGATTGTCATGTGCTTGAATTACATGGTTTTTCTTTTCATAAAATTTTATGTTATGATGTGTGGGTGGTATTGAGAATGCTTTCCATAGGAGGAGTTTGTTCATGCCGAGTTGTCTTGCAGATGTGATGAATGCTGCCTGTGTCTTCAAAGCACAGATAAATGCTGAGGAATGAAAGGAATTTAGATTAACTAAATCAGATGATTGGATCATCTACTCAGGTACGTAAGTTAATCAAACTGCCTTTATAAAAACTGTGAAAGCAGTTCTCAATCAAGTCACTCCACCAGCAGCAGAACAGACCCTGGTTTCTTACAGATTAGCCTGAGTAGCTGGAGTTTTCGGTGTCTAGGGACATGTGAGATCCATCCGATGCCTTTTGCAGATACTATGATTTCAACCCTGCTGCTGTGTGGGCATTTTTGCCTGTCTAGAAAGGCTGGAAAAATAGTTACAGCCTTTCTCTCTACTGAGGTGTTGAGGCTCCCCCTCCTCAGCATAACTACCTAACATCATAATGCTTGATGAAAATCACTACTTTTGAGGAAATTAGTTTATTGATTCAAAAATCACTGGTGAGAGAGAGAGGGAGAGAGAGATAAGGATCATTTTTTTGGGAAGCCTTGGTATAAAAAGTTATAAGGTAGCAAAGATCAGAGATAATAGTTTTTAGTGCACTCTTACAAAAGAATTCTGTTTTTCTTCATTCCTTTATAATATAGAGAAGTTCAAAATGATTAAGCATGGTTTGGGCTTGTTTTTTTTTGTGTGTGTTTTGTTTTGTTTTGTTTTTTTGTTCTAGGTTTTGGTTCTGGTCTTTTTTAAACTGTAAATCACCTTTAAAATGCACTGCTTTGCATACACTGGAAGCTATAGTATCCATCAGGATGCGCTTGTGATGTGAAAATTGTGTGCTTTCATTCTTTTCATAAGGTGAAGGAAAATGGCTTTTCTTTTTCTAAGTGTGACACAGGCATTTCTCCTTGCCTCTTGCTTTGGAAAGCTTCTTCCTTACCTGTCTTGAGCATTTTCCACTTTTTTAGTAAATACTCAAAGAATTGTTATTGAACTGTGCTACTGAATCAGTCCCAAATCACACTCTCCCCCTGCTTTAACTCTAAGCCCTTCTAAATACTTCCCAAAGCATGCAGCTCTGAATTAAAATCAGTGCGAGGCAATATACAATAGGGAGGGGGAAAGCCAGGGAAATAACACCTCTGGATTTTTTTAAAGCAAATTAATTAGCATAAAATGTAAGATATGAAGGAAAGGCAAGTTCTTCCCTTTGACACAGGAACGTCAGGATAGAAACATCCTAAAGAGGAACTTTGTCTCAATTCATGCTGACAATTAACACTCAAATTTTGGTGTTACTTGGAAACTTATCTCCCCCAGTCTTGCATTAATCTTTCACTGAAATTTTGCTTCAATTGGATTTTTAAGACGAAAGAGAGAATAAAAAACATTTCTTTTTTTTTTAGCTATAGTGTATCTGAAATGGCAACAATTATGCTACAGAAAACCCAGTCTCAGTAATATGAATAACTGAATGAAGGCATTCTTAACACTGCTGAACTTAATTGTCATGTAAGAGTCTAATGTTAGCCAATTCCAATTTCTCCCTCAAGCAAAATGGATATATGCAGTTTTGTGTGGGAAGAGAATATAGAAACAGCCTACTTTATCTTGCAGGAGGAAAACCTGACTAGAAGTTGATTATGTCAGTCAATGCTAATGTTTTTGTTTCTGAAGACTAACTATGAACATAAATGATAGTGCAGAACCTTATTTGAAATCCAGTTTCCCTTTGTTCCCCCTTCATTTTTCAAAAGGGATGCTGTGCTGTGGACCTGTACTAAGTTTACTTCAACAGCTGGATGTAGTGATTCACATTACATGGAGAGGTAACAGGCTCCAGGATATTTTATCCATACATGATTCATAGGATTATATCCATTCTGGCTTCCTGATAGCATGGCGTATAGGGAGCACTCCTGTGAAATCCTCTTTACAATTGCTGGAGAGAGCTGCTGCTTCCAGCCAATCCCATCTCCTGGCTGTCAGCTCTCCATTCCTTTCATCTCTAAACCCAAATTTTCCCAGCTTCTCTTAAGTGGTGAGTGCCTCCAAGAAACAGGTTTTCTCAGTAAGAATTCCAGTGATAATTTGTATTGACTTGTCTTGATTGAAAGGAATTGAGGGAAATAACAGTCTTACCATTTTCTTTGCTATTTCAAATATTAGCAGGGGAATTTTAAAGGTGGTGTGCACTGGATCAGTACTTTATGTGGACTTAAAGCCACGTGCTGTTTGGTGCACATTAATACCATTCTATAAGATGTAACATGTTTCCATCACATGGAAATAGATAACGGGGCAGTCTTGCTCAGTTTCCTGATGGGACACAAAATCAATAAAGGTGTATGAAAATCAAAACTATAATTATATACATAAGAGTTTTCTTCAGGCCCAGTCAAATACATGAGAGCCCGTGCTAATTCTGTTCCTGCTGTAAGTCTATTCTGTGTCTATGCGCTCTCTATTCCTTGGCCTCCGGATCTATCAGTTTGTTTCTTTTCGTAAAATTGACTCTGAATTTTTTGACAGACAGTTAGCAAATACGCAAGTCTGTGAAATTGCACATTACAGATGAATGCAGATGGCTTTTTAGGTTTCTTTTAATCCAAGATTTATATTTTGAAACAAAGTTGATATCCTTGCCATTGCTTATCACCATGAACGGTCCACAAATGACGTTGTAAAATACTTTTGCATCACAAAACCTAATGTGTCAGCTTTCATGTTTTTTGCTTGGTATCAGGAAGTATTTCTTATGTTGTCATGTTTTCTACATATTTTCCATGTCAACATAGTCCTATTAATCCCATGATACACATGTGAGCACCTTGGATCCATATAAACTGTATTTTTTTCTTTTTTTTTCATATTAAGCTATGCAAAATGAAAATCAAGAGACTGAAAATAAAAGCAGTGGGGAGCTGTTGGCAGACACATAAAAGAAAGCATTTTTAGGTGATCCAGGTTGTACCAAAAGAGGCTAAAACTTGGTATGCAGTTACAAGCAATCATCTGAATTTTTTCCCCACTAAAGAAAGGGCTTGCTCTAAGAAGTTACAGACACATGCCTCACAATTAAAAGAAAATAATCTACTTTCACCCTTGGATAATTTTTTATTGGTTTTTAGTAATTTTTTCTTGATTGTTAGTTTCTAATATATCTGGTAGAACTCTTAGTCTTGTCAACTTTCAAAACTTTTTAATACTGTAGAAAAGCAGCTGACTGTTTCTGGCAGTAGGTAACTGAGTATTTGACCTATATTATCTTTACTGTACTTTTTGCATTAAAAAAGCTGATTTTCATTTAGTTGCTGAGGAATTCCAGATGCAGAGCTTTGACATGGTGAATGTCTTTAAAGAAAGAATGTCTCTAAGTTCAGAGTTTGGTTCTTTACTTCCATCTATCAAAGCAGGCAAGACTTTCTTGCAGATCCTCATATAACTGTTTTTCAGACATGGATCAACTACTTTCCACAAGCAAGAAGTGCTGAGTAAATTCTTGATTGGAACTACTTTTTCTTAAAGGAATGAAAAATTGAGAATTTCTCCATAGGGAATTCAAAATAGAGGTTTTAATTTTAAGCAAAACTCATAGTCTCGAGTATAATCATGGGAGGAAGCAAGAAAACTTGTCAGACTCACTTATCTGAAGCTGTCCATTGTGACAACTGTTTTTTCTCAGTCTTGGAATATGTGTAAAGCAAACAAACGACATAGAATATTGTTCAGCCTGTAGACGTTGAAGCTGTCACAGGCGTATGCTTGAGTGAGACCTTAAGAACACAAAGAACAGCAGGGGATCTCCTCCTAGGCTTTTTATTTCTCTCACAACACCTGCTGCTAACGCTATCAAGTTCATTCCAGAGTAAATTGTTGTGGAAGAGGCACTCTTTTGCCTCTTTCTAGCAGGATCCCAGAAGCTCAGGCTGTCTTGGCAACAAAAATAATCCAGATTTAGGTGAGATGGCTCAAGAAAAGGTGGTTAGATGTCTAAGCTGTGAGTTTAGAGGAGTTTGCAATACCAAATAGGAAGAAAATGAGAGTTGAGATCCTTGTTTAAAAATGAAGTGTGATTTCTAAACTTTCTTTCAAATATTTTTGAGTTGAATCTCATATTTCCCAACAGATATGGGGATCTTATGGCATATTTTTATATAGACTTGCAGTTCTGGTTTTGTGTTACCACCAGAGACGAGGTTGCTGCAAACAGTGTTGGCAGAGAACAGGGATGTAAAAGGGAGAAGGCTCCTTTTCAGAAATTTAACCAAAATGAAGTACAGCTGAGCAATTCTAATGAAGAGAATTTGTCAGAAGACTTGTAGAATTTTTATATTTCTTGGAATGGTGTTAGCAGGAAAGCTGTCTTAGATCATTCTAGAGATTTCTTTGGTTTTCTCTGTCTTCTGTGCAACTCATCACTACTAAAGCTTTGCTAAAGGAGTTATTTAAGAAAAGTTCTGACTAATGAACGGACAAAGCTGAGACCCTTTTAAGAACACTTAATGTTTGACAAGCCATGCTAGGCATATACCTTATTTGTGGATTATTACTTGTGTTTTATTTTTGCACATGGTCTACGAAATTTTTGTGGGTTTGTCACCACTGAAGATGTACATCATTGCACACTTAAGTCCAGTGGCTGGTGGTACTGCTTTGTTGTAGAGATCCTGATGCTTACTCCATGATAAAAATCTGTGTTTTGTCAGCACCGGATAAGGTATCTTTGTTGGATTGTGGAACCTCAACTTTTATATAGCTTAGTTTATCTCTGTCTTCTTTGGTTTGCAATGCTATGAAAGTCAGCATGACTGAGGTGGGGGGCACACGTAGATTTGTCTGTATCTACTCTTTTTCCAGGGCATTATATTCAGGTACACAGTGCTGTTGTTGCCTCAGTCACACCTTTGCTCCTTTTGGGTTTACTATGCAAATAGTTGTAAGAGTGGGGCTTATAGTTGATGTGAAGTGTATTCTTCCAAGTAGTTAATTGTTAAAAAGAATTCAGGATGAGCAACATAAAATCCAGCATAATTCTGAATGAGAGTACCTACACGAGGATTTACTGGTTTAAGTATTTTATTAGATTAATTTGGATTTCTGAGTGTAGTTAGGTAATTGGGCTTTCTGACATATGCTATGAAATAATTTCCTGCCAATTTCAGTACTGTGGAGCTTTGCAACTTGAAGATGTTTATACTTTTTATTTCTTCTGCCTCTCAACCACACTACCAAGTAAATTTCAATACCGTTGTTACTTCTCTACTCACTCCCATGGGATACCTCTTAGCCACTGTATTTTAGGTGGCCAGAGATATTAATAAGCTCCAACAATTTTGGTTGCCTCAAAACTTGTCTTAATGCTTCAAGTTTCTCTGAAGTTGTGTTACTTTATGAGAATGCCATAACTTTGCCACTGCAACAACTCAGCTGGGGTGTAAACGCTTTGACTGTACCAAAAAGTTGCTTTTATAAAATTTCTCTCTCTTCAGATGCTGTTGGGTAGCACCTAGGACTGTTGTTGAACAGATAAGCTCACTGATTTGTGGTGGTTGTTTTCAGTTGGTGTTGACACGGCAACACGGTTTTTTGTTTAGTTTAAAAGTNTGTTGGTGTTGACACGGCACAAAGGCTGATGAGACATGAAAAATGAGGTCTTTTTTTTGTGCTTTTTGTGCTTTTGGATGCCAGTGCCCAAGGTAATGATTGGTAGGTTTCTAGAGGTTCAGCCAATTGTTTGGCTGTGATTCAAGGACTTCAGGGTTATGTTTTGGAAACACATTTCTACAACAAGCGCGTGCTAAAAACAATCTCTTTCCCAGTGCAGATGCAGGGAAAGCAAACAAGTCACAGTGGCTTATTCTACATGATCTATTTACATGTAAATTCTATGGTGGTTCATATATAGGAGTGTTCACAGAGGCATCTTTTGGCTTCTTTTTTAAAAATCAACACAATTTCCCAAAGAATAGGGCTGTTTTATTTACTTGCGCTCTGTATATGCTTATGAAGGGACCAGTGTACACATTCTATTTCCTGACAGCCAGGGCAGGTGCTCCCCAAAGAGGCAAACAGCTGAGCTAAAGACTGTAGCTGACATGGGAGAGTCGCTGATGTGACAGTACCATGGCTGTTAATGACAGGTTTACCGCTGTTCTTGCTGCCCTGAAGGATTTTTTGCTGAAGGTAGGAATCCAGTGCAGGCAGTGAGAATTAGAGGGCTGCAGGTTCAGATTGCTGGCTTTGCTTGTAATACTGTTTGGCATAGCTTGTAAGGAGATCTTTTGTATAACCTGAAGTTTGTCTCTGTCAGCTCAGCTGCAACTCCCTTGTCTCTGACTGCTGTTCTTTATTTGGTATATGAAGAGCAGAGATTTGAATTGTGGGTGGGGGGAGCAAGGGAGGGATGTGGGGCCTGGGGCAGGTGGAGAGAACTTCACTGTGCCAGCAACAAGGAATTATTACCCAGGTCTGATAATCTGAAACATTAGAGAAATGGTCACTGCATCTTGTTCTAGAGAAAGGAAAAAAGGGTTGGCTGAAGCATTTTTGAGCCACCAGATGTAATTCAAAGTACCTTTAAAATGTTGACGCCAATGCTCATTTTCTCCAGACTTTAAAATGTGACTGTGTATGGGGGTTGGATGGGGGTGCTGGTTTGACTCACAGAAGTAAAGGTTTATCTGTTAGCAGTGGGTTTTTTTTGGTGAGCTATAATTTCCAAAAATTAATCTTTGAGGGACTGCCAGTGGAGAATTTGTTCAAAAACCTTGGAGCAAAAGCTTTAAATGAATTGCAAAAAGAAGGAAGCCTTTTGATGTTTAAAGAAGTTTGTCAACATGCTCTCAATGTGTCAGGATGTGTGTCTCTTCCCCTCACCCTGCCTGTTGTTGAATGTCCTGTTGCTTGATCTTGTGAAATAAAGATGGGCTGTGCCTAGGACTGGGAATAAACTTGGTTCTTCCTCAACCTTTTCCTTTTACATCTTGGGGATAAAAGACATTTGTTTTTGTATAAAGGTGTATTCACATAAGAGCAAAGAAGAAAGCCTTAAATCTGCCCCCCCCCCCTTACGATAGCAGCTTTTGTGAACAAAAAGTGGTTAAAGGAATAACCAAGAATAAACTCTTTTTGTTAAGCCTGGTGAAAGGTTCCAAAAGGAAGCTGGAGATGAAGAGAGGAATATGAATAAAACTTATTTTATGTTACATTTCTGTCAAGATAAACCACTTATGACACTGAATGCAACTCGTCAGTTTGAATGTTGTAACAGACCAAACAGCAAAGCTACACTTGGGAGAGGCAATATTCTAAATGGTGTTTGCGAGAACAGTCCCTTAAGAAGTGTAGTCGTTTAGTTCACATCTATTTTCTTCTGTGAGATAAGGACATATCAGAACACACTGGGAGAACTTTCCACCGAGGCCCGGAGCAGGGCCCAGGCCGGCCCCGCTGGGCCGCACAGGCCCCCAGTTACGCGTCCAAAAGCTGGAAGCAAGAGAGGCTTTCCTGGAATTTGGTCGTTCTAAAATGTGAATTCACAGAGGCGTGTTCAGCTTTCCTAAGTGGCTTAACAGAGTTGCCAATATTCAAACTAACCAGCTGATTGGTTCTGTTGGGTCTGGAGGAAGCTGTCAGGAGCTCCTCACAAAACAAAATCACTTCTGTGGCTAGTGGATTTCTCCTTAACCAAAAACCAAGCTATGGTAAACCACGACAAGCTCACAAGTTTTACACACATGCACACAGCTATCCAAGTGTGTCACTGTGGGCTGCTTGTTCATGAGCAACCAGGAAGTCGCTTTTCATGCTCCTTTTTTCCCTGTTCTGCTGGTAGTGTCACCTGATAAAGCCTCTAGTGCTGCAGCGGCCTCTTCTCCTGACAGGCTTTGACCATGGCATGGTACAAATGCTTCCACTGAACTGAGCCAGACCCTTTGATGTCAGAGACCGGACCCAGGTCCTGCTACTTCTGGTGGAGGCAGTCCCTACTCATATGAGTCCTTGGGCTCATCTGAGCTCTGGCACCTAGGTTTGCCACACACTTGTGTTTATTCCCTAGTTCTCCTTCTTTTCCCTGTAAAACTACAGGTTACTTTTGTGTTGAAGGAGACCGCACAGACACTCACCTAAGACGTTGTGCTTTGCACACAAGCCCTATTTTGTTGGTGTAGATCACTCCCTTAGCCCTGTTTCTCATACCCTGCAGCTTCTCAAAATGGCCATGAGCCACATGTTCAGGGGTGTTATGGACTGAAAAACTATTGTTACCAGAATATGAATATCTATTTATAAAAGAATTAAAGACAGCCGGATGCCCAAAACATTTGAATTTCAATTGGAAATATTCAGTCTTGTTAACTGAATATAATATTTTGCCAGCTTTCTTTTAAATGACATAATGATAAAAGAACTCAACCTGTTTTCAAATGGCTGCATATTAATAGCTTTGAGCAGGTGCTCTGGAAATAAGGGAGTCTATGAAATTTCAGAATGCCCCCTCCCCCTGTTGAAAGCTTATTTCTAAAAAGTGCACATGTCTTTAGTCTGGTGTAGCAAATGTGTGAGACTATGATCTGTTTGTACTTCTGCTGTTTTGAGATTGGTATTTTTGTAAGGATTCATCTTGCATCTGTCTCAAGTGGAAATTCCACAAAAGCTTAGTCAAAGCACCTCTAAAACATACCATTTTAGGGTCTCCAAAGTGCAAAACCAGTTAGCATAAAGCTTCCAGGAAGAAAAACACCAAGCAACAAGAAAAAGCCCTAAACTCTCTGAAATGTCTTTTGTCACCTGACCTGCAATTGCTCCAAAAAGCTGGCACAGAAAACTACAAAACTGCATTTCATCTGCAGTTACAGACTGATAGATATTCTTTGTGGCTGACAGTAGGCAGTGAGGCGTAATTCTTTTTTTTTTTTTTTTCTATGGCTGTTTAGCACAGTAAGTAAATTTAGGTCAAACTCTCAATCATTTGATCATCTGCCTGGAGATGTAATACATTTTGTCTAATAGCCAGGGGAAACAATAATTTAACCAAGTAACTGTTGCATTTCTTTAAGTGACTAATTTGATAGACAAGGCACAGTTCACAGGAAAACAATAGATCCTACAATGGGATGTTCTTAGCTTGACCTTTCTGCCCAGCTGGATACCAGTGGGGTCTGTTAGCATGGAGATGTTTGCCAGCTTGAGGGAAGGATTTCAGTATCATACCTATAATACAGTTACATCATCTTGTGTATCTTGTGTCTGCTACAAATAATTTGCCTCTTTTTCTGCCACAAAGTTGCTTAAGTAGGGTACAAATGAAGAGCATTTAGTTAAAAGAAAAGCAAACAATTTGGTTTACCTTTAGTTTCAGAAGAGCAGAGGATTGTGTATTTTTCATCCTTCTTGATCCTGAAGACCGAATTCAGCACTTTATTGCATAGCTAAAACAGCAGGTGGATTTAAAATGAAGGGACAGCTGTATGGATGAGCTGCTGTATAAGCAGATTATAAAATATGCAGTTTGTAGAGGTGGAACTTATCTACTCTCAGTAAGGAACTCTCTGCTGGTTGTTATTTGACAAGTTCAGCCATCATCTCTTGAAGATAAATGTTGGTATTGCCATTGTAGCTCTGACTAATTCCACATTGGCCTCTTTATCATCATGGTTTTGACTCTTTGGAAAGGTTTAGTTTATAATGGAAATATATTTTGCTGGTCTACTTTAATCATTATAAACCACCTATACTTGTAGTTTAGTGCTGTCAGCTGAGCATTTCTAATTATTCAGTACATCATGTTCTTCTCCAGTGATAGAATTCCTTTCTGTTTGGTGATGACCCAGGAGAGAGAATCTGCATTTATATCTAAACAGAAAACCACTAGAATTATTGCTAAATTGGATACTTTTATATTCAGATTTAACTGAAAAAAGACTTTCTACTGCAGTTTTTAATTCAAATTGGAAAATAAGGCTGCACAGCTAGCTTTGCAAATTGTTGTAGACATTTGTTCAGGCAGAACAAGCTTACATCCTTGCTGTTGTAGCACCACACCTTTTATACAGGCTCTCATTGATGTGCCACCTTGACGGAAGGTCTTTATTGTACCTTCATGTGGGATGAAAGTTTGTGGCAATTACCTTTCATTCTCTTCTTTCTTTAGAGCATAGTATGTGCAGGATTTTGTCAAGCATATACTAGCTCGCAAGCATATTTAAAATGATGAGTCCCAAGGACTGGAAAAAAGTTAAATGTATACAATTCAGCTTCCAAAAATCTTTGTTTTCAAACTCGAAATTTATTTCACTGTTGATCATATTCCTTTCTTCCACTGCACTTTCACTTCACACAGATTCTTAATGCTGTTGCTTTAAAAAGCTTATTTTATGCTTTTTAAAAAAGTTAATGAAGGTGTCATGATCCTAGGTGTTAATTTGCCCATGGTTCCAAGTTGTGTGTTAGACTGTCTGTTTTATCTTCCTGCCTGATCAAATCCAAAAAGTTGAGCAAATGGGATGTTCTGTACAAGTGACTGCTGGGCGAGTGCAATTTGTATGTGCTATGCACCTCTGAAAATAAGGGAACTTTTTTGTTTAGGCACCAGAATTCCTTCCTTCCTTCCCTCCTTCCTTCCTTCCTTCCTTCCTTTCTTCCCTTCTTTCCTCTTTTGTTCTTTCTAGAAATTAAATCTCCAGCTCTGTTTCTGATACACTTCCAGAACAGTTTTACACACAGGCTTCTCTGGAGAGTCTTCTCTCTCAGCTTTCCTATTATTAACATCCAAATCACTGCTCTTGGAAGGGAGAATGGAGCCAGTTTTATGATTTCTCACCAGGGTCCTCTTAGTCCTCTCCCAGCTGGGGAGAACAAATGGGCCTTTTAGTGTGCCCTAAAGGTCAATAAACTAGAACTAGTTTGTAGGAGGTGGAGGGGCAAGTCCCCAAACTGGGGGGGTTGACAGCAGAGAGGGCACATCTGCCTCTTAGAGGTATTCCTGCCCTAGTGCTCAGCTGCTCACAGTTTGGTACAAACAAGTTATTGTTTGGTTTGGTTTTTATAGATGCATGCTTTTCCCAAATACTTGAATAATTTAATTGGCAAAAATAAGTGCCTTAAATGCCATGGCCAGAAGAAGATAAAAAAGGATCAAAAATAGATTTGAAAAGAAATGGGATGCTGATGCTACCTCACTTGGAAGGTGGTTTTAGAATTGGGCATATAGTAGTTCATCTGCAAGGGAGAAGCTGTAGCTGAGAGCTGCAAGATGTAACCTCTGACAGTCCAATGGCAGAGAAAAATGCTGATTAGGTTGTAGCTGTTAACATCTTTCTGGTTTGGGGCAGAAATCCATTGGCTCCTTGTTTTCTATCTTGTAGATGCAAGTTTAAAATTCTATACAATATCACAATTTTTTTCCATTTGGTAATTTATTAAGTTTCTATGTATTTAGTTGTGAGGATTAAAGAGAAAAGGAAATAAACGTTCAAAAATTTATTGGTTTTGGATGTTACTGGAGGAAAAGGGAAAAAAGAATTGTTCTGATTTTTAAGTGTGAAAATGAAGCAATATTCTTGTATCCTTAAAGGAGGTGAAAGAGAGAGAGAAAGGCAGTAAAGTAGCTTAACAATAAAGACCATGTCTAAAGCAAATGTGTTTACTCTTAACAGCTGAGATTGATTAGGCAAGAGTAAATTACTTTGTTGCTTTACAAGCAAACAATGATAAGAACATACATCTGCTTCGAAATGGGATGATTACTGTTCTGGTGTAAGATGGATTTCCTCTGAGCTCTGGGAGTTACCAGAGCAGGCCTTGAGGATGCTGCTGAGGGCACAAGAACATGTCGGGGCAGGACAGGCTTGTCTTTAAGCAAACAGATGTCAACTGACTTTGTAAAACAAGGCTGCTCCATTTTGTGTCTGGCCAATGGTGCCACAAGGGTTCTGCTTCACTTCTGGTGTGTGAATAGTTTTGAGGTGAGGTGTATTTGGTTTTTGTTTTCCTTTCGAAAGAGAATTTCCTTCTATGCTTGCTTCCTAGTAATGTCAGAAGTGATAAGTTTACAAGCTCTGGGGTTTAAGAACTCTTTCATTTCCTTGAAGTGTGAGTAACAGAGATGTTACACCCATACCACATACACAAAAGGTGTTTGCATCATATTATATTAACGTAACATTTTAGATGTCTCCTGAGAGCTAAGACAAAAGGTATTGGTTGCAACACCCATTTTTATGTTGAAGTACATCTGCATTGAGACATCCTTTTCCTTCTAGGTAGGGCGTATATTCTCTCCAGAAAATTCATTAGAATTACAAGTTCTCAAGTACAGTTGTTTGTGGGTACTGGGGTTTGAAATTGCAGAAGGAAAGGATTTCCACAGAGGAAAACCCATTTCTACCAGCAGAAAAATGGTGTGTTTTCAGGCTTTGCCTACCTGTGATAGATGAACCACCTACTGTGAAATCCAAAGGGAGGCAGACTGTTGCTGTGGGGCATTTAAGGACAGGGTTCACTGTACTCATTTATTCATGACTGACTATCTGGTTTGTTTAGTGATAAGACTAAGACTCTCTGTAGACTAGAAACTGTCTCTACTAGTGAATAAACAAAAGAAAACCATTTCTGGCAGTTAAGACAGAGCCATAATGTTCCAGATGGCTCGCAGTATTTGAAATAACTCTAATATTAAATAGATACAGTGTTTCAAAAACTACAAGTGCCTTGTAGGGTTTTTTATTCCCTCATCTCTTTTTTTTTTTTTTTTTTTTTTTTTTTTCTTTTTTTTTTTCCAATTTTTAATTTCAGGATTACTTGACAAAGACCATTTCTGGGTAAAAAAATGGTAAAAAATGTGGCATTGACACCCAAAGTTTAGGAGGCTGCAGAATAAACCAGATTTTGTGGTAGTCTCATCACGGGAAGAAACGGCACAGTTCTGATGTTTGTAAATGATACAGACTTGTCTTTGTGTCTGTGTGCTTCTCTTACAGTCCCATACCTTTTCCGGTGTGGTGTTCTAAACACTTTTTCAGAAGGAGCTTGGTAGAAATGCAGCATCTTAGGATAAAAGGACTGCATTTTGCCAGACAGTCTTCCTAAGTATCAACTATAAATCTGAATTTTCCCTTTAACAGTTATTCAACAAGAAAGACAAACAGATTAGGAACACGATGCAGATGACCGGGCAAGTTACAGTAATAGCAGTAAAGTCCCAAGCAGCACTGGAAGCAATGTATTTGCTAAGAAATGTATAGATCCCAAATTAGGAGAGGGTCAGCAAATGGGAGAGTGCAGGAGAGCCAAAAGGTTAAGGGTATGTATTCTTTAATTTTTCTTGGAATTCCTGGGACTCGCTTAGGTCAATGGAGAAGGTGTATTATTTAAAGTGAGCTGTTGGGAAAAGGTACTAGAACTATGGTCAGTCTCTCCTTGGATTTCAACAGAACTTGGAAAATACTGGTTTGAATTGAATTGTAACTAGAAATAGATTCTATCAAAAATTAACTTACCAAATTTGAGTGAATGTGAGTCTAAATTCTGGACAAAATAATTAGGTAAGACTCACTTAGCATATTTTGGCCTGTGCTGTGCTGGTTATGTAAATTACATTACACCCCTATATGATGATGAGATGGGGATACCAGGCCACAGCTAGTTGAGTGCATGAATTCCATGATTTATTGACATGAAAAGTAGGAATGACTACAGCAGTTAGTAGTCATTCTTAACAGCAGTTAAAAAACTTGCTGTGAGACCAACATCAGTTGGAACTGAGCTTGAGTGCAGTTACAGTATCTCAAGGAAACTGAAATTTATGTGAGCTTTTCAGCTTTAGTAAGAGAATGATTTTTGTGTATGTGTGTGTGTTCTTATTAGCTGCTGAATTGCATCTTACTGTTTTCAGTTTCCAGAGTTCCTAAATCCACAAGAAGATCAGTAGTGCTTTGCAATTAAAGGTTTTCTCAGGTGTGCTCTGCACAAGAGCTATAGCCAATAATGTAGTTTTGGGAAGATTTGTACTTGGCAGGTAAATTCTATGGGGATGGTCCTTCTTTGCTATTTTTCTGGAACCCTGTGCCCTTGGAAACTTTGGAGCATTTATGTATGCATATGTGCTGTGACTATGTAGGTCAAACATTGCACGTGCCTCCTCCTAGTTCAACACACAAAACTGAGGATATACCTTAGACTTCACAGTCCTTAAGATTTACAGTGATTGATTTTAATTTTTTATAATGAAACTTCAAGCTGCAATTTTTTCCCCGCAAAAAGTAAAATAATCTTAATTCCTGTCTAAAATATGTATAGCACATGCAATGATTTTACAAGTTTACTTACACTGCCTAAGACATTCTCTTCGACCCTGATTCCAAGAACAAAGTGAAAAACTAACCTGCTCTGCCTCCCTCTCCCAAACAATTGCAGGCATTTTTTTCATTCTGAAAGAATGGGAACTCTAAGAAATGGATACCATATTTTTCCAATGACCGGTACCAAGGGAGTTTAATCCCTAATTTTAGGCTTTAGCTATTTTCAATAGAAACCATGATTTTTACATCAGATTGTGTCTATTTAATCCTTGGACCATGAGGTTAAACAAACATTTAGACACTTGTGGTGATGGGGAGGAAGAATGTTGCGTGGCTAGGCAATGGGTGCAGTTCATTTAGTGCTGGGTGAAAACATCTGTAAATGTCATATACTGGGTTGTCCAGAAATAAATACAAGAAAATAATTACCTGTTTGTAAATAAAAACAGAAGAGAGAAAATACCTGGCCAAGGTTTAGAACTGTAATGGGAAGACTAAAACTGTGTTTATGTTAGCAGCTGGGTTTGAAATAAGAGTGTGGTTTTAAAGTGAAGCTCTTGATCGTCCCAATTTACTGCATATGTATTCAGTTCTCAAAGGGATCTAGAAACAGCTAGATTCCTCTAGGAGGGATCTGACATGGAAGTTCAGGTCCACATATCTCCAGTGTTGGAGTTTGTTCGGCTCTGTCCTTCAGTTTGGGGCTTGCCACCATGAAGTTATCTTGGAAGACTAAATACAGAAGGGTCAAGATGAGGATCTCAAATGCTGATGGCTCTCACAGCATCCTGAAGAAACCTTCCTGATTCATCTGTACCTATTTGGAATTGAAGTCTTTTTCCTTCTGTAACTGCCCATCTTTCTCTGTTGTCTTCCCTTGCTGAATTCCTATTTCTCTTTGTTTCCACTTTGTATAATGCCTTCTCTACTTTGTTCACTAACTTCTGCCAAGTCTATAGTTGCCTGTTTTACCTCGTGAAATTCAGAAAGCTGCAGCTTTGGGGCCCCAAAGATCTGACAATCTTTGAACTCTGTAAGAACTGGGATTTTAGTGCCATCAAATACATCTGCTGTCGACCTGGAAGTCATTAATATTATGATGGCTGTTGAAAGAGGAGACTGGCAAGCAATGCGGAATTCAACCAGCTAAAAAAGTGAAGGCAGAGCCCTTGAAATGCTCAGGAACAACATCTGACAGAGGCACCATATAGAAGAGTCCAGAGGAGAGTGCCTGGTCTGGAGTTTGCTCTGGGATCCCACTTCCACATAGAAGGCTTCTGCAAGGACAGGCCAAGAAATACCTCCTTCCATGTTTCGGTCTAGTCCTGGAGTCAGTGACCATTTGTGCCAGTGCCCTAGATCCCAGCCCAGCTCACAAAGTGAGCTGCTTTATGTTGCTCTAGGAACAGGGGGAAGTCAGTGCCTGACCTTTCTGGTAGGCTTACATCTTCAGGCTCAGAGCCACGAAGAAGCTGTGCACTGCTGGTCTGATACTTTTAGAACACCTCCTTCAGAGCCATCAGCTGTGGAAAAATTCCTGCATGGAAATTCCTTCTCTAGTCCTAACTCTGAATGAGTACCTAGCTCAGCCCCAATGTCGGGGAGCTGTTTAATGCAAGCTGGAAAAGCACAGCTCTCCGAGGTTCCTGTGCTGAGAGCCTACAATGCAGCCCCTTTCTTTCACTCGCTGCCAGGGATTAGCCTGCTCACAGGGCAGTAACTTTGTGGAGCTTGTCCCTGACCCACAAACACAAGACCAAGTGCCATTTTTCTGACATACAAAACAGTAATTGGCTGAGGTGCTGGTGGATTGCAGTAACTCTTCTCTCCTCTGCATATCTCAAGAATCAGGAGTTGCTGTGTCACCCATCCTCTGTCAGCCCCCGAAGGGGAGCCACAAGGATGTGACCATTCGTAATTGTGACAGTCCTTCTGCAGAAATGCTGTGCAGGACAGTCATCCCCGTTGTTTTAGGAGCCTGGGAGCTGTGTTGGTTGCTAGTTTCAGCAAAGAGCTCACAGACAGGATAAATTATAATTCTCTTGGGGTGGGAAAGAGAGAAAGGGCTGTTGGCTTTGTGTGCTGTCAGCCCATTACTCCAAACAAGACGTTGGGTTCATGCAGTACCAGGACATTACCAGTTTGGGATGCAGATGCAGGCAGACTTGTGCATCAGCAGGAATGCCAGTGGGCAGCCCACAGCATTCTTCTGAGCTTCCCATCTGCAGGGATTGAGCAGATTTCCAGCAAATGCTCATAAGAGGCTGCTGCTGTGCTGACATCAGTTCTCCATTATTCTTGGGAAATAGGAGATTTTCTACCTCCTTCCTCTATGGCACAGACTACACAAAGTCTGTGGATGTGTGTGTGTGGGGGGGGGGGGTATGTGTGTGTGTGTGGAGGGGGTGGTGTTTGAGGGCACAGAAGTTTATGTCTCAATAAAAGGGGTAAAGAGAAGAGTTTTTTGCTGGGAGGGTAATTACCTTCCCACCCAAGATGGCTGCTGCATGATTCCCTGTTACTGATTTTCCTCCTGCTGTGCCAAGGCTGCTGCTTTAACAGCTCTTATCAAGCTTTTCTTCACCTGTCCTTTCTTATAGCTTAAAAGGGTATGGCTTTATATCTGTTGTGGGTTGACTTCAGCCAGCAGCTGTGCACCCACATAGCAGCTCACTTGGTTCTTCCCTCAGTGGGATAAGGGAGAGATCAGGAAGACCAAAAGCAAAAAAAAATCATGGACCAAGATAAAGACAGTCTCATAAGTTAACTCCATCCCAGGCAGACCCAAGTACAAGAGTCCAGTGTCACAGGGGGTCTGTAGCACGTCCTGTGGTACCCATGGGCACCCAAATGCTGCAAATCATCCTCTCTCTTCCTTGTGTCTCACTGCATTCATAAGTGAGGTTAATGTGGTGCTGAAAGATTTGTAAGAAATGAGAAGACATTGGGTGCTTGGAGAGACCCTTAGTTTAGGTTGTGAAGGCCTGAAGGATAATCGCCCTTCAGAAAGTTTTGAACAATTTTGTGAAGATGCTTTGGTCTTAGGCCAGGTTGTGATCCAACGTGATCCTCCTAAACCAAGTGCTAAGAAGATATGAGGTGTGAAGTGTTTCCCCGAGCTGCTGAACAGCTCACATTAGGCTGAGAAATGAGGAGAAATAACTTAAAAGCCAAGGTGCTGGCCCTCAGTCTTTTGAGCTGTTTAATCTTCTTCCTCCAACTTGTTTTGTTTGCAAATAGCATCACCCTGTTTCTGTAGCTAAATACTCACAAATGGATCTGTTATGACTTGTGGAAACTATGCCACTCTTAATTGAAAATCTCCATCCCACATCCTGACTGTTCTCTTGATGAAGTGGCTGCACAGCTGTTGGGATCCCATTTATATTGACAGACTTTACTGAAGGGTGGGGGCCACTCAGTTTTCATTCACAGATTTGGTGTGGCAAGTGTTGCTGTAGTGTGTTATATCTATCCTGAGTTCCCTGATTCAGTACTGGCCATCAGCTGTGCTTCTCAAGAGCTGAGAGAACAGCAAAAACCTTGTGTCAGTGTTTTTAAGGTAATGGGATTTGGGCAGAGTCACTATTTGCCCTTGGAAAAACCAAAAGGGTTGAAGGAAGGTGGTCTGAATTGCTAGACAGTGGTTTTTCCTCGCTGCTCAGTACTGCATCAGTGGTGTATTTGAGAGGAGATTTCTAAGCTCGTATCTTTTAAATGTCAGACTTTTTTAAACTAGATGTGGTAATGCGATACCATGGTGACATTTACCACCAGCAAGGAGTGTTAGTCTGGGCATCCTAGCCTTCTCCAGCAGGCAAGAGGTGAACTTTGAAAACTTGCCTCTTCAGGAGGTGCCAGTGACAACACACATGCTGATACTCCCATTGCAACACTGATCTGTGCTAGGATAACACGAGCACACAGTAGCTTTTATAACTATCATTTGTTCTGTAGTCACATCAGCAAATTTAAACCACAAATCTAGAGTTGACAAAATATTTAAAGTTACAAACAATGCCAGTAAATCCAACTGTCTTTCCACGTGGCACTGTAGCTTCTTAGACAGCTCTGTGGGAGTGTGTCTGTGTCGCCCTGCTGGGTTTGGAGGTGTGTGTGGGACAGAGGGAGGATGTTTGCAGCTGAAAGGGAAAAAGGGGTATGGGTGGCTGTGTTGTCAGCCTTCAGAAATAAAACTGTGGGCATGGCACAGGATCCAGCACTGTGCAGAAAAATCTAGGTAGAACTAGTAACTCTCCAAAACCTGAAAGAAGTAAGTACATCTCCACAGGCTGAAGCTGAGCTATCTGGAGAGATGCTTAAAAGAAACAACCTGCTTTAGAGAGAACTGACTTCCAAGAAAACCAAAATAATTTGAGCCATATGCAAATACTCAGAATTCCTGGATATAATGAGATAGCAAGACTGTTGCTTATTTCTCCTCTGTCTAAATATCAAGGATCAGTTACTGACAAATGACCCCTGCATCTGTGACTTTGATTTTTGCACACACTCATTGACCCTCGCAATGCAGGGTTTTGCACACCTAATATGCTTTTTCTTCAACATTTTGCTCCAGGAGGCACAGCAGAAGTAGACAAGCTCCATACCAAATAATACAACCTGTGACCTACATACCAAAAATTCACATGGCTCTTTGGCCAGTATGCAACATCCATAGGAATTGATGCCTCTTAATATACCCAGTTATTTAAACTGATTGATGTTGATGAGTATAAAAGTAAATTGATATCAAAATTCGTAGCTATTGGTACTTATTAGTTGGTATTATGTCTACTGATGACTGCCATAACAATAAGTATCTCTGTCAAAAGGTATCAGTATTGATAGGTATTGATAGGTATCAATTCTTATCTAAATCAGTCTATCAATACTTGCCTCTCAGTAGGTATTAAAAATTTAAAATATTAACTACTCTTGCTTTTGAAAGGTATCAATATCAATAGGTATAGATGCCTACTGATATCAAAGTCAATAGGTATAGATGACTATTGAAATCAGTAGCTCTTGAAATTGATAGATTTTTCATGCCTATCAATGTCTATTGATGCCTATTGATTTCAAAATCACTACAGAAATTGATAGATATTAATTCCTATCTTTGGATCCCTACTGATATCAGTAAGTTTTGATGCCTAATGATATAAAAATCAACATTGAAATTGATAGCTATGGATGCCTACCAATATTGAGATTAGTTTTAACAGACATTGGTATTAAAGGTATTGATTTTTTTAAGTAGGCACCTTAATCTTTGACTGCCTATTGGTATCAAAATTCATACTGAAATAGGTTTTGATGCATTCCAATATTGAAATTTGGCTTCAAAATTAGGAGGTACTGATAACTTTACTTATCAATATGTTAAGATAGATACTGAGATTGGCATTAAAAAATAAAGTTATTGGTGCCTATTGATATCAAAAGGTAATGATGTGTATAAATATCATGTCAATATCAACATTTTGAAATTAATAGGCATCAATGGGTAGCGATGCCAATGGATATTGACATCAATAAGTAGCCATGCCTGTTGGTATCAAAATAGGTATCAAAGTTTATAGTATTAATATCTTTACTATGCCTAGGTCCATGGGCCTGGTTTCAGTTTAGAGAGATGAGGTGGCAGTGGCTCAGTATGTCAGAATTCCTGTTTAATTACACTGGTTCGTTATATCCCTTAAGTTTGGTGAAGACAAATGTTGGCTTACTGGGAGATGTAATGCAGTTAGATGTAATGATGAATGAATTTACAGCTTAGAGAACTCCTTGATGCTTCAGTGAGTGTGCACTCATGAAATGAAGAGCAGAATGTTTCTCATTCTTCTTGAGACAATCTAGACCTGTATACAGATATGAAGTTCACTTAGTCCTCAGCATTTGTATTTATTTCTGTTTTGAAAATATCTGTGTCCATACTGCTACAGACAACTTCTCTTTCAAAGAAAAAATGTCTGAGAAATGCAACTTTTTATTCTAACTTTACTATTTCTACCACTGTCACATTTATGTTTCCTAAAGTGCTTTAATACTAAATGGACATTTTGGCTTTTTTGCTCTTCTTAAATTGTTACTCCACAGTTAGCAGGCTTTGTAATGTTTCTGAAAAGCTACTAGGTTATTAAATCAGTGAGAGCTTTTAGGGATAGAACCCTCCTGGAAACCATGCTCTTTCTCTCTCCTTTTCTTCCCTGGTTTTCTTCCATGGTTTTCTTAAATGGTTTCTCCCTCAAGTATTTCTGTTGATCATCACAGGGTGCGTATATGTTAATGTGCTAGTTCTGAGAGGGGATATCCTGTGAAGGAATCTCTTCATCCTCCTTCTTTGCCTTTTGCTGATTTGTGCTGTCAAACTGTCTTGGAGAGCACAGAGTTCCTCTTAGGTTAAACTAAAACAAAAGGCAGGCTACAGGCCCATATCTCTATAGTGCTTTAACTGCTAATGGTCATTCAGTGCAGGGTAGAGCCAGTATAAAGCATTTCTCCTTCCCTCCAGTAACACCTGTAAGCATGAGGTTTTAATTTACAGCTACACCTGTTTTGCTATTCAGACTTGCTCTGAGTGTGCTGCATAACTTGCTAATGAAAGTATAGCCTCAATTATGCTGTATTCTCATCCACCTAAAAGAAAAATATTAAAAGTGTGGTGTGAGTCCTAAAAATTGGCTTAAATATTTCCATTTTGGTGCTGTTTTCAGCAGAATAACATTTTCTACTGAAAAATGCAGGTCATCTGTACAGTAGTTTGGTGTCTTAGTCTTTAAAGCATCTTTTAATCCTGGTGTTTTCAGATGTATGTGACAGAATTTTAGTAGGCAATTCTGTTGATGCTTACCAGAGTGAAGTAGAATTCAGTACTTTCACAGATATTCTTTGGTGAATTAAAAGAGCAGTAGCTCTTCTTTTCACCACTAAAATAAGCTCAAGGGACTCTTACCTATATTGAAGGAACACATTTCTGAAGTGCAGAAGGACTATTTCTTAATGCTGATGACTTTAATGGAACTGTACTTGTAGACCTGAATTTCATTCAATGACATCATAGAACTCCAGAGAGTTTTTCCAGAGAAAATCCTTCCTATTTATTTGGGCTTTTTTTTTTCCTTTTTTAAAATACATGGTGTTTTTTTCTTCTGAACAGCAAGAATGTGGACAGCATGACTCTGCTACAGCTCAAACCATGGCATGGATGCTTTCAAAAAATGTGCCATTGTGATCTTTCTCTGAATGTTTGTTACTAACCAAAATAAAACAAAATTGATTTCTGCTGCTTTGTCTGGTTCTGCAGATGGCTTTTATGATGGAGGTAGTCCTAAAGTATAAACATCAGTATTTACTGATAAATTAGCAAACTTCATTCACTTTCTGAATTCTCTTTAATTCCTACGAAGTGTACAATAATTGAGAAAATGCACTCATAGAAATGTCAGCTTTATGATGCAAAAAATGAGGTTGCTTCAGTATTACTTCTATGAAGAGTTCCACAAGTCTAATGTGATTTATGGCAGAAGTAGTGGTCAAACCAAACCCCTAACCATTCTGCCAGGTAAACAGGTAATGTCTCAGCTGGCAGATGAAGGAACTTAAAGGCTTTGATGAGTAATACCAGGAAAAGAAATCTGGATTTACAGGTCTTTTACCAGCTGCATTTGGGATGGTGAAAACAAGTGCACTGAGAAATGAGGAAAAGGTAATGCTTGGTGTTGCCTTCTGTTTCAGAAAGCAGATCTGTGTAGAACAGGGATAATTGTGTAATTAAAGGACTTTAATCTTAGTCTTTTAGACTCTTTAGAGAATCAGGTTGGTATGCCCATGAATGTATTTAGAATTTAAGAGACTTTTAAAAGCTAAATCTGCAAACCGCTTGTGGTGGCTAAAACGGAGATTTACAAGTGATATCAAAATCTAAACGTTAAGGATCAGTTTGCTTCAGTAACCATGTGCTACCTGAAAAAAATGAGCTGGAAGTTGAAGTGTCCTGAGGCACAGATGTAGAAAACAGCCTATTTTGGGGAAAGTTAGTGTTGGTTAATTTGGAACAGCAATTGGGCTATGGTAAATTGCATAGAAAGGTGACTGATAGAGAGCTAGTGAGTGCTCTGGACATGTACCAAAGATGCCAAAGAGAGAGAGAATACTTGAGCCTGTTCCATCCAAGCAAACCTAGACTGCCCAGACTGTGATGTTTTTGAGTGGCCAAGAGAGTCCAAGTGCCAGGGCAGTTGCTGGGAGGAACAGCTGCCAGGAATAGAAACAAAATAAAGGATATCCACGAGGAACAGGAGAAGAGGAAATGAATATTAAAATGGTCGAAAAGGCTCAAGACTGGTTCTCCTCAATTAATAGAAGAATTTTGAAGAGGAAACTTTGTATTGATTGAAGCAGTTACCTTTGAGGGAACATAACATATAGGCTGTGTTCTGGCAGACAGATCTAGCCTGTGATTTCTGGTGAAAAGGTACTTTGAAAAGTGCCATATCTATTTTGACCATGTAGATTATGAATATATTGGTGAAATACTGTTATACTTTAATTACCTACTCACAGGAAGGGATGGCTCGTCAGAAGCTCGTGCACTTTCCAGGAAAACTTTATAGCCAGCTTCTGCTTTGAAGCAAGAAACCAAATTGCAGATTGTTTTCTTAGATGGTTGGAGCTTGGTATATCTTACAAGCAATTTTCTTCTGAAAATGTTATTACTATGGTCTATATCAGTGGAATTCTTTAGTTAGCTGCCTTTGCTGTTTATCAGAGGACTTTCTGTTCATTCAAGAAAGGTTTACTGTAATTATGGCATAGATTTGGACCTTGAAGTAAAACCATTATAAGAGTCTGGAGGATATGGAGTGAAAGAGTTCTTTTAGTTGTGTAGGATTTAAGTTGTTTGATTTATTCGACCTTTAATTCAAAGTACAAATGCTGGTATCAAGAAGTGTAGAAGGGCTTTGACCTTGTATCATGGGGCACATTTAAGATTTCACAGAGTACTCCAAGAAGATTCTAAAAATTATGTCCCAAAACCAGGGTAAAAAAAAAGATGGGAAGAGGCATTTTATGTCTTTTTTTCTTTCAGAACTGCTACTGTAATACTATAACAGAAGAATTAGTCATTCCTAAATCTGGCACTTAAAACATCAAAGAATAAGTTTGCTTCTCTCTATGAAATGTGGCAGTCAGCAGTTCTGCCATAGATTAAAAGAAAGGAAAAAAATATTAGGAAATGAGGACATTCCAAACTCTGGATCACACATTCTGCATATCCATTAAGGGACACATTGTGGTTTATCATTTACCACCAAATAGCTGTGGAATTGTCCTTGTGTATGTTCCCTTCTGATTTGGGTACCTTTTGGGTTGGTTTCTTGGGTTTTTTTCCCTGTATGTGAAGATAGAAGACATGTCCTGTGCTCCTCAAATATCCTGTGCTCTTGTAGTGCAGGTAAAAAGAATGCCAGTAATATTTTTTTTTTTCAAAATCTAAACAGAGCTCCACAAGAATCAGAAATTATTTTTGGAAGATGATTTTGACTTACCATGAAAAAATAGTATTTTTTTTTAATTAACAAAAATGGGTGTACATTTTAAATAAATGACTGTGGTGATATTTCACTCATTTCTTCTGTTGTCTGTATGACACAAAATATGCACGTGCACACAATAGGGACAATATGGTTCAAGGACTGAACGTGTGTTCATTCCTGCACATGTTTATAAAGTTCTTCTCTTGGAGCTATTTCACTAATTTCAATGCAATAGAAGTCTCTTTTGATTTCTGCTGTACTAGTGAGATCCCTGCTTTCATCCTTTTATGATCCTCTTTGCCACTAAAAGAAAATTGTGAGTGCTTCTGAATGCAAAAGCAGCAAATTGCTGGTGACACAGCCATTGGTTGCCCTGGGAGTACTTGCTGCATCCTTCAGTTTAATTTCCTTAATATATGTAATTAATTAGGCAACCGCAAAATGATAGGAATGTATTTTGTGGATTCAGCCTCTGTAAATTAGTGATAAACAGTTTGATACTGCAGGATGTTAGTGCTTTCTCTGTGGGACTAATGATGTCTAATGCCTCAGCAGTCATTTGTGGAGCTCATCATGTTTACCTGTTAAAATGAAGTCATTACATTTTGCTGTAGAAATCTTAGAATACTTTTGGTGCAACCTGCTGTGAATTTGGCTGTGAGTGTCTGATCATGAGTAGGACCTGAATCCAGGTGGGCAGGACCTTGTCCACTAAAATAAGTATTTTCCACAAAGGCAGAAAGAGGTCTCCTAAAGGGTGGAGATCATTTAAAATGCTTGGACTGAATAGCTGGAACGTGTTTACTTGTCTGCAGAGAGCTTTAGTGCAGCAGGTGCTGTGCCCACATTGTGTGCAGCTGGGCAGCTACATACGCAGCTCCTGAGTCTGCCTGCACAAGTGATAAATCTTTTGTACGTGAAAAGCTGCAGGAAAAGAACTTGGAGGCTCAACTGAAAGAATTTTCAAAATCAAGCTCAAGACCAAGCCTTCCTAACTTCCTGTACAGCATTCTTGTTGTTTTTCTTCCCTCAGACCATTTAAGGGAAAGCGATAATTTAGCTGGAGTCCAGGCACATGGTTATGAATGTCATCTGTACCCAAGAGATAAGTTACGTAATCGTAGTGCAAAGAAAAAAAAATTGCAACTTCACTTGTTTACAAAGGTGATTTTTTTTCACTTGAGGAAATTCTTGTGGTTTTTTGGCACTGTCAAGCAGCATAACAAACTTAGGAATTTAATCATAGAATCAGTAGGGTTGGAAAAGACCTTTAAGACCATCAAGTCCAATCAAGATGGCAATGAGATGGGACTCTGCTGGATGAGCCTTTTGGAGCCTGGGGTCTTGAGTGTCTCTGTCCCCTTGTTTTAACTTGCTCCACCTGCCAAATCTCCTAGAAAATGGACTATTCCTTTATTTTTGCAAGCTGTGGCCTAAATATACAGGAGATTTTCCAGTATACAAAACAAAATGACTTCTCAGTAGGGAACTGTCAGATGAACACACTGGAATGATTAATAAAGTACAAAAATGTTAAGATATTTAGCTGATGTCCTATGTATGTAGTATGTGCAGCAAAAGTGTTATTTTTCACAGGGTTGAAAGTGTCTATTTTTTTTGCTGTGAAGTGTGAACAAGGTTAGGATAAGCAAACACCTTGTTAAGTAGGATTTCATTTGGTGCTTATGTTGAAAATGACATGCAGCTTTTAAACCCTTTGTCACCTAATCCTCACTGGATGTTCAGGTTGAGATGGTGGTTTTCAACGAGGGGACGATGTGTTGTGTGTGATACATCAGTTTATTAAGAAATATCATACAGTTTGAATGGCAATGGCTATATAAAACTCTCTGTAATTATAAAACATAGGCTTGGGGAAAAGCCTAGCTCCACATAAGTTAGTGGCATAAACACCCATTCACAAAGAAAAGAGACTTTCAACTCATGCTTTTGGTTTCAGTGATTGCTTACAAACTGTAAGGATGTGAAAGGAATTTTTAAAGTAAGACAAGTATCAGTGTCTTCTTTCCTTAGCTGGGCTTGGGGACTTCCAGGCTTTGAGATACTTGTGAAAACAAAGCAAGCATGTGTGTATGGAGTAGCAGAGGATTTTGTGTGTATTTTGAAGCTTGAGTTTCTGGACTGATTTTTTTTTCATGGAAAAATACATAGAATTGAGGATATTAGTGGACCTTTGGCTACTTTAAAAGGATTTAAAACATTTAACCAGGTAAGGTTAATTGCATTCTGAAGGACAACCAGCTTAGCTGGTCAATGAGGCTCCCTCATTGGGGCCAGTATTTTCAATACTTATTCATTCCCTTCACCTGAACTGCCAGGGCTCACACAACCAGTGATCTTGGGCTTTTTTTACTATTTTCAAGGTGAGGGACCTTTTTGCTATCCTTGATTTCCTTCACTGATGTCAAACTCCTGCCAACAAGTGAACTAGGATCTCTGAACCTTGTGTCAGGCACTACTGAGTGCACCATACTCACAACATTTTATTAAGGAAGTCATGAAAGATGCTTAATTTCTTTAAAAAGAGAGAGACCCCAAAGAACCCACAGGCACAGCTTTTGCAGAAGATAAACATGTAAAGGTAAACATGTACAGGTAGAGACAAGTCGAGGCTCTAGGCTCCAGTGTCAACATAGTGGAAGAGGAAAAATCCCTTTGTTCTCTCTGTGGGCCTGTGCAGCCCGTCAGTCAATATGTGCTTTATTACACACGCTATTGACCCAAAGCACCACACCAGAGTGCCAGTACACTTTGTACTCTGGCACGGGACTGGCTGCTCTGGGGCTGGTGCTCTTTCAGGCTTTCCTGAACTTATTTTCTGTCAACTCTGTGTGCTGTGGCCTGAGACTCTATCTTAAGTAGTTGGGCCCTTTCCGAGAAGAGATCTGAGACACTGTGTGCTCACCTTTAGCTTTGGCTGAGGGCAGAGATGCTGCTGTGGCTGGCTGAATACTTGAGAAGCCGAGTAGGCTGGAACTGGGGCTTTGGCAGTTGTGTAAGGATTTGTGTGCCCACTATAGGATCTGCTTGTTGCTCCTTTAGGAACACCATATTACAGGCAGTTGGCACATTTACTTTGTCCCAGTTCTTACTCTTCCATGTGAAGAAAGTAACCTGCCTCAGACTGTCGGAGACATAAATGTGTAATGGTTTAAAAGCATGTCCTGGATGAAAGACAGAGATAAACTTTTCTGACTTGTGCAATTTGAGGAGCAAACACAGGTGTTTACCCTGTGCCAAAATCTGCCCACATAAGCAGATCAGACTTTTTTTTTAATGTTGTTCTGGAAGGTCAGAGACTATTTTTCTTTTTCTTTTTCTTAGTAAAGCAAAGTTCACAGAAGCCAGAGTAATAATCTGATTTCCAATTTTTCTTCATTCTTCCCTGTGTGGTTAGTTAAATATAACTGTGACAGCCTTGCCTTGGAGCAAAGATGCTGTAACTTCTAAATAAGCAATTAAAAAATTCAGCTCCTTTCTCCATTAAAAAAAAACTAACTTCAGAATTACTGATATAAATGGTCCGAAATGACTCGAGGGCTGTTTACATCCTGAGCCCTGAAAATTTACTGTGCAGCTGTTTTGGGGTTCCGCCTATGGACATCCTCATGCTCAAAAACTGTGACACCTCCTGTAACCCTCACTGCTCTCGTAGAGTCTGAAGCAATTTGGGGTTACACATATTCAGAGTGCAAATGCAGTTTTAAGGGTAGCTGACCTCTCCTATTGTGTATGTTTCAAACAGCACTGAAGGATTAGTCTGCTGTAATGTGTTAGGGCTGAATCATGAATTCGAGTCCCTTCGCTTTGCCAGGGGCACTTTTTGTTTGTATCTCTTTACAATTATGTCTCAATATCTTATTTGCAAAAGAGATAATAATTCTCTCCCTGATAAGGGTGCTGCGGCTTTTCTTATGTTGGGGGATTTTTTACTGGGTGTGTCCTTCTGATAAGCTCTTAGCAAAGTGGAAGTGTAACAGTGAGAACGCTGTTGGTTTGAGTCCGTGTTAATGACACAGCCCGGGCCAGTTTCTGCAAGGTTATGTGGCCCATGGACATAAGGCATAAACTGTCCTCTTTATCCCTATAGCTCCCCAGCGTTTTTGGAAGGTGAGAGATGGAGGTCCTTAGATAAGGGCTCAGCTTTCCCCTATTCTGTAAACATTCTTTTGTGCTGAATATTCCAAGCCTCTTGTTCCGAGTCTTGTTTGATACTGTCAAACCTCTGAACATAAACAGTAGTGAAATGTAAGTCCATGAGGTAGCTTTTATAACATCTATGTTGATTTAAACATCCCAAACTGGTTTTTGTGCTTATTTACACAGTGGAACTTGTAGAAAATCTCAGCACAAGACAAAGATATTTAGTTTAGTTTTCTCAATAATTTTTCCTACTTGTTAAACACTGAATAACTTAGTTTCTAAAACATGTAATTGGTAAAGTAAAATAGCTGAAATAAACAACAGTTGTCTATTTGACTAGGATTTCCTTTATTTAGTAGTGATGGCTTCTTTACACCCTTTACCTTTGTGTACTATTGAGCTAAATTACTAATATTGGAAATAGGTTTCAGGACAACTGCATCTGAAGTCAGTGGACCTCTGACTATTTAAGGAGAAAATTTGCCCTTTGTTCAAATCATGACTGCCACATCCCCTAAGAGGGATTTCAAGCATGGAAACTAAGGGGCTTATTTATACCTATTGAGGACAAACAGAATATCTCCTATGCCTTGTAACTTATTGTAATTGTCCTAGGTTTGCTTTTTTGCCATGGAGGGTGTAGGGTTTCTTGGCCCTTGTGGCAGACCTCAGTTTCATGGCCTGCAAACAGCTTTAAATTCAATGAACTGTGAGTCATTGCATCTGGAAGAAATTGTCCCAGGAGACACCACAAATAGAAGCAACTCTATGGTGATTCCATCAAGTACCAAATGGAACCCAAAAGGACCACATGGGAAGTTACTTCTGCTCTTCGTAGACGTGTTGCCACAAACTGCTCAGAGCAATTTGAACAGCTGATCTTTTTTGAGTTAGTCTTTTTCTGACTCCTAAAGATCCAGAGTTGCAAATTTTTTAAAGTAATTTTGGCACTAAGTTGTTACTGGAGAAAAAAAAAGATTTTTTTTGTACTTCCCTGAAAAATTGATATCACTACTCCACTTCTAGCAACCAATTATCAGGTTGCACTCTGCAATCAGAAAATCTGTAATCAGATTCTTTTGAACTCTTCCACAAGTCTTGTCACAGCACCTTTTTTTCACTACGTGATTTCTGCCTGCACAAACACAATTTGATATTGAAGTTCATTTAGATTAGCTGTTGTAATGTTGCTTGATGAGCTGCCAGATAGGCACGTGTAGATACTTCAGCTGAGATTTGATCTGTTGCTGCTAAACTCTCACTTGCCTGAGGTTTTCATAATCCTTAGGGCATTACCTTGGCTGCTAATTACTTCTCTCATCATGTACAAAATTGTGTTATTTCCCTTAAAGGTGATGCACCCCTTAAAGGTGATGCATCATCTTCATCCAGCTTAACCTGCAGACCCGCAAGGTAACTGTCTGCTTCCAGTTGTTCCATTGAGTTTCTTGTTCTACTGGTTTCCTGACAGCTTCCAGTTTTCAATTACAATTATTTGGAAACATTGATTTCAGTAGCTATACTTTAGATTTTTGAATGTAGTTAATTTTACCTATTGGGCACACCTGTCCACGCTTCCTTTTCAGATGAATGCACAGTGTCAGCAGTTGCATATCCAGGCAATGATTGTGTCTGACTTGCAAAAACATTTTAAGATATCTATGTGCAAAATGTCATGGAGGTATACTTTGTACTGTGTTATGCACTGTGGAGCAGGCCAAAGGAGAGGATATGGTTTAATCATTAGAAACCTTGGACTGAGAGGCATTACTTTAGGTTTCTATTCTTGGTTTTAATGCTGACTTAACATGTGACTTGTGTGAGTGATATAACCTTTGTATGCCCCTGCCTACCCACAGATAAAATTAGTATTATAATCTCTACTTCTCGAGTTTTGTCATTAAAAAGAGTACACTGGTCTGTCTGCTGCAAGCCCCGTCTGAAAGCCTGCTAAATATAAAGTTCAGCGCTGAGGATTCATTTTCATCCCTTTCCACCCTCATCCTTCACTGGCACAGCTTCTCCTTACTGGGGTGCTGGCCCATACACCCAGTTAGTGATCTCTCACAACTCCATTTCAATAAGCCACAGGAACTATAAACCAGAAGAATGAGGGTTGTGAGCACAGGAGAAATCACATCTTTGGTGTATGGCCCATGAATAAACAAATCACTCTCACAAGCAATCCTGGTAGCTGTAAACCTCAGCTTCAGAGTCAAAGGAAATAATTTACTACCTGATCTTAGCCTTTTTGACCTGCCTAAGCCAGACACACCAAATTTTGGTAGTTGTAGATAATGAGAAGGATGAAAAAGCCAGACCACCAATTAGTGGGGGGCTTTCAGCATAATTCTGAGAAGCGGTCAGATGCCATGTTGCCATAAATGATGTATTTGGGTTGGACAAAACTGTGACAACTGTGTTCCTCTATGGCCCATAGATGAGCCCTGTTGAGTAAGTTTTATTTCTGCAGGAGTTAAAAATATTGCACTTATGCAACTTGTTAGTGATATAGATTTACATATGCATGAGTCAAAATCTTTTTTTTCCCTTGCTCATATGAGTAGACCAGCTAGAGACAAAATGGACCTCAACAGGAATTGGACCAACTGTGCATCTGTCTTATGGCACTGCTCTACAAAATACCTCTCACAGGAGATAGGAAAGCTCTCCGGAAAATCCTACTCTTTAAATACAATCTAGTGTTGACAGTGCTGATTTGGATCTGTGCTGTTCTTCTCCTCAAGTTTCTAATCTTCAAAATAAAATAAAAGAGAAAATGGAAGTTCCTGAAAGCTGGAGCCAAAAGAGCAAAAGAACAGTTTCAAGTGATGCTCTCGGGCTAAATTTAACAGTGAGGAGAAACACAGCTTTGTTAGCTCCACCTTCACGTGTGAGGACTGCAAAAATTAGTGGAAAAGATTCCAACTGTAAAAGGAATATTAACAAATTAGGGGAAAAAAAGTAATAAGAAAGAGGGAAGGGAAGAAGGAAGGAAGGGAGGAGGAAAGAAAGAGAAAGAAAAAGAGAAAGAAAGGAAGGAAAGAAAGGAGGAAGGAAAGAAAGAAAGAGAAAGAACAAAAGAAAAGAAAGAAAGAAAAAGGAAGAAGTAAAAATATTTTACTAGCTACTGATGCAGCAACAGATTTACACAAAAGGGTGGAAAAGAGTGCTGAAAAGCCACATATTCAATCCTTGGATTTGTGCACCTGCTAAAAAATAATCAAGCCAAGAGGGAGACATTAAAAAATGAATCAAACAATAAAAAAATTAAAATAAAATTTAATGTATGAGTGACTATATCTGATGAAACAACTTGGAGACGAGACCAGAAGATCTGTGTGTTAGCACAAAGCCTAACTCTAAGCCCGATACATATTCTCTGAGTGTTCCTCAAATGAGTGATAACCCTGATAGAAAGATAAGTGAGAGAGGCACAGAGCCTTAAGACATTATTCATTATAACAAAGTACCTGCTTTGCTGAGAGGGTAAATACCTATTAGAGACAAAGGCTGCTGTCAAAACTTCTACTGACTCCACTTACAGCAGAATTTCCCTCATCACCCTGACATTTAGGCAGGTAGCAGAAGACTACTCTCTCTCGTTTGACCATAGCTATACTGGTATACAACTTCATACGTATAGTGCTGAAGCAATATAGGAAGTAACCTTTACCTTTTGTTTTCCAATCACTTTCAAAACTATTCTTCCAGCTACTAGCCCTTTGATTTTTTAAATATTTCCTTTTAAAACATAGAAGTGTATTATTCCAGAGGAGTCTCTGTGGGTACACTGTACTCAGAGACAAAATAGCATCTTTGTTCCAGTTGTGTTACCTTCCTGTGAAGACTAGGCTAGCTGCTTGTAGAGGACAGTAGACTCATATTTGGGGAGTTTTCTACAGTAATCTGGATAGTTGCTGTTTTTTGGAAACACAGCCCATCATTCATGTTACCATGAAAACATTCACATTATCTTAAATACGAAAACAATCATGTTATCTTATATGTATAGCCTCACATGGCTTCCAAGAGAAACACTTCCTAAAATACAAGGTGTAATATAAACTTGGCTGCATGTGCAAAGGAAAACTAATTATAGAAGAACAAAAATACTGCCTCAAATCTAAGGAGCATGAGACAGGAAAGTTTCTAGCATTCCTCTTGAGAAATTAGAGCCCATTCACATTTAAGCTTTCCTCAGAAGTTTGTTCTGAAGTTCTTGGAAAGAATTCAGGAAAGCGGAACAAATAGTATTTCTTGTGATTCTTCGGTCTTTTACAATGGACAGTATTATTTAAAACTACTTAGAAGAAAAATCATCATATTGATCCAGTAGAAGTGCATACCTCTGTATAATAAATGCCAATTGACAGTACCTTTGCTAATCTTTATTACTTTTTATGAATTTCTGAGAAGTAGTCCCTGAGCTTCTGAGGGGCCTGCAGACCTCTGAGGGAAAAGACTCTGACCTATTCTGTTCTGGGGTTTATACCATAGCCCAGCAGCAGGCATATGCTGTTTAGGAAATGCAGAACAACCAAGTCTCCAGTCAGTACTGAAAATTAACACCCATGGAAATTCAGGGGTTAGGTGATGGGGGTGTGGCAATAAGTTTATTGTAATTATCAGGTACTATGATGGGGTGTGTTGCATGGATGATCATGGATGTTCCTAATTAGGCTGCTGATGTACAGAAACCTATGCCAACAGGTATCTTTACAGGTCTAGATGCCAAGGCAAGTGCAGGAAAATGTAGGGAATCTGTGCATTTTCATATTTTCATGTAGTAGAAAACAAGGGAATCAAAGTCTTAGGCTCTAAAATCTGAAGGTGCTTCAGGGTGTTCTGTGAATAAAACCACGACTGTCTGATTTTCACAGTGAAAAAATATCTCCGGGGGGGAGGATGTTTTTGTAGTGAAGTACAACTTTTTAGGATGTGCAGATTCAATGTAAGTACTGTTTCATTATTGGGTAGGTGGGTGGGTGAGACGGCAGAATAAATGACTCGGTTTGCACGGATGAGTAACGACCCAATTCCTCTGCTGAACTAAGGTGTGATTCTTTGGCAGACTAATATTGCTGTGGAGGCTGCATTAATTTGTATTTGCATACTATGGGGATTAATTTACACAGATCGCCTTAATTCTGTGTCTGAGCTTATGCTGAATCTTCTCTGTGGTGTTTATTACCTCAGACTAAATCTGCTCAGGAATTCTGCTCAAAAGGGGGAGTTTTTCACTCAGGGAGCACAGGTGTATGGCGTGAGGTAAAGCGATTTATGTGGAAAAATAAGGAAATCTGCATTCAAACACGCTTTTTAGGTAATGGGAAGTTTAGCATGTCATTTGGTGCCAATTTAAGGTAATTTCCTCTCTTGCTAGAAAGATGTGAACTGAACCGCAGATTGTGTTGGCTCTTTCTAGTCTTTGAGAAGTATCAAAGTTAACGAGCCAGAGGGATAATGCTGGGGGCTGAGAATAGGGAGCGTGCAGTTTTATTCTTGCCCCGGCAATTATGCGCTACGCATGTGGCCACAGCGTTTAACTCTTGGTACCTCAGTTTCTCTGCCTGACAAATAGTGACTCATGCGTTCTGCACAGGGAGCCAGTGCAGCGCTAGAATTCCTGCTTGCGAAATCGGCTTAAATCTTCTGGAGAGAAGCGTTAATGGTTGCAGGGTAAGGCCAGCAGTGCCGCGGGCGGGATGCGGGTGCAGACACGTATCATTTCCCAGCTGCCAGCCGCACAGCGTTGCCTCCCATCTGCATTTTCCAGCCCGCTCGAACACAAACGGGAGGCGGCGGGAGCCGGGCGGCCGCGCTCCCCCGGGCTCCGGCGGCGAGGGGCGGNGCCGCCAGCACAGCCATATTTGATGGGGTTTTTTTGTCGCTCCGGAGGCGGCGGGAGAGCAGTTTCATGCCGAAGGTCGCTGCCTAGTGGAAATAAGATAGTACGTCATTAACATGGCGCCAAGAGCCGCGCCGCTCGGTACGGGGCGAGGGGAGGCGGCCGAGTTGCGGCTCCGCTATCCCACAAGCAACTTGTGCGGGGCTGGGGCGGGCGGAGGCGGGAGGGGAGGCTGCACTGCCGCCCGGCGCGACCGGCCGGTGCCGGCAGCGGTGGCGGCTCCCTTTTTGTTCCGCTGCGGGCAAGTGGGCACCGCGCAGCTCCTCAGGTGCAGCGGCCAAGTGAGCTGCCGGTGTTCCGTGCCGTGCCGTGCATTGCCGTGCTGCCGGCCCTGCGCCCCCGGCGTCGCTGCAGGCTGCGCCGCGGGGGCAGCTCCGGGTATCGCCCGCCGCGGAAAGTAGGAAGCGTTGAAGCAACTTGGTAGCCAGATGGCAATGGCAGAGCGCAAGTCCTGCTCGGATACTGATGTGTAGGAAGGGGGTGGGGGAGAGTCATGGCTACTATGTGTCACCGTGTTACCCAGATGCCCACGAGACCCGTCGCCTCTCGCCGCGGGCGAGGAGCGGTGTGCGTGGGAGAGGAGGTGTTTCGTGTGCAGGAGCAGCTTTGTTTCCCCCCCTGTGCCCCCCCAGTCTCACTTGGATTTGGCTTGTGGGGAAGAAAAATGCTTGGAAAGCATAAAACCTGCTCATCGGTGAAATTAAACAGAAGTTGCCTTTTGGAGCGGGAGAGCCGCAGCCGGTCAGGCGCCTGCTTGATGGGCGCCGGTGGGTGCTCCGCTGGAGGCGCGGAGCGCCGGGCTGTCAGAGGTGGCCCTGTCCCCCCAGGCGGGAACGAGGTGTCTCCCGCTGGAGAACAGCTTGCCCGAGCTCCGAAGTGCACGTGTTTGAGAGTGGGAAAAGGCGGGGAAATGTGTGCGGCGCTGCTCGGCCCCGCCGGGGCGCGGGGCGGCATCGGGGCAGCGGCCGGCAGGTGCACGGCGACCCCGCCGC